>JAGFNQ010003159.1:14992-32469 GCA_024364735.1 Boesenbergia rotunda | reverse complement strand
ACTTACATTGATATCTTGGACTTACAACCAAGATTGACGTCTAGGACTCGGGAGAAACTTGAGATCTCGGAGAATTCTTCACGTCTACGCGTTCCTCTCGTCGCGGGGATCCCGAATATAGAATATCTCTTGGAGAAGGTCTCGGCCGGCCCTCTTGGCTTGGTGTTGGTGTCGCCCAAGAGAGGAGAGGGAGAGAAGGGGTCGGCGCAACTTGGGAGAGGGAGAGGGTTTGAGAGAAAATAAAACTTCTCTCTTTAATTACCTATTTATACTTATGGGGCGGATTAACTTAACTACAAGCTTAAATATGTCTCTCCTTCCTTTTTCTGTGCTTGATACCCTAGCCCAGCTGGTCGCGCGCTCCTTGGTCTCGTGGTGGTCGCGGGTTCGACACCGGCTGCCCTTAGTGTTTCCTTTTTTTTTCTTTTTCCTTTTTCTTTTTTTCTTTTTCCAAAAATACCAAACGGACTCGGAAAATTCCATAAAAATACTCTAAAAATTCCTAAAAATATCTAGAATATTTCTAAACCATTTCTAAATAATTCTAAGGACTTTAAGAACTAAAAATGGAAATTTTGGGGCGTTACAATCCCCCATACCTTATAAAAAGTTCGTCCTCGAACTTAGAATAATTCTGGATATCTCTCTCTCATGCTGTCCTCACGTTCCCAAGTAGCCTCTTCATGCTTTTGATTCTGCCAGATGACCTTCACTAGTGGCACTTCTTTGTTTCTTAATCTTTTAACTGCTTTGTCCACTATCTGTGTCGGTCTGCTCTCATAACTAAGATCTTCTTGGATCTGTACTGACTGAGGCTGAATCACTTGGCTAGGGTCGTGAATACACTTCTTTAGCATAGAGACATGAAAGGTACTGTGGATAGCTGACATATCCTCTGGTAAGTCCAGCTCATAGGCTACCTTCCCAACTCTCTTTATAATCTCATAGGGTCCTATGTAGCGAGGACTTAGCTTACCCTTTTTACCAAATCTCATCACTCCCTTCCTAGGAGCGACCTTGAGAAATACTGAATCTCCAACTTCGAATTCAAGTGGTCTACGGCGTGTGTCAGCATAACTTTTCTGTCGACTCTGGGCAGTCTCAATCCTCTGGCAGATCGTCTGGATAGCCTGAGTGGTCTCATCTATAAGCTCAGTCTGGCTGTCTAGTCCTGACTCCATCTCTTTCTTCTCACCAGCTTCTTGCCAACATATGGGTGATCTACATTTCCTGCCATATAATGCCTCATAAG
This sequence comes from Boesenbergia rotunda, assembly GCA_024364735.1. Classification (NCBI taxonomy): domain Eukaryota; kingdom Viridiplantae; phylum Streptophyta; class Magnoliopsida; order Zingiberales; family Zingiberaceae; genus Boesenbergia; species Boesenbergia rotunda. The sequence goes on along the minus strand of JAGFNQ010003159.1, from coordinate 31,217 downwards.
GTGCCATCCTGATGGTGGCCTGATAGCTATTGTTGTAGGCAAACTCGGCTAAGCACAGAAATTTGCACCAGCTACCTTTAAAGTCCGATGCACAAGCCCTGAGCATGTCTTCTAAAATCTGATTTACTCTCTCTGTTTGTCCATCTGTCTGGGGATGGAAAGCTGTGCTGAACTGAAGTCTGGTGCCTAGGGCGTCCTGAACACACCTCCAAAAATGGGAGATGAATCGCCCATCTCTGTCAGAAACGATCGACTTCGGGACTCCGTGAAGCCTGATTATTTCTTTCACGTACAGCTGTGCTAATTGCTCTACCGAATGTGATAACTTGATGGCTAGGAAGTGGGCAGACTTGGTCAATCTATCCACTATCACCCAAATTGCATCATGTCCATGGGTGGTTCTTGGAAGACCTGTGATAAAGTCCATGGATATTTCTTCCCACTTCCACTCTGGAATGGGAAGTGGCTGTAGAACTCCTCCTGGTCTCTGGTGTTCTGCTTTGACCCTCTGGCAGGTCAAGCAGGTACTGATATATCTGGCCACGTCTCGCTTGAGTCCAGACCACCAGAATCTTTTCTTTAAATCTTGATACATCTTGGTAGAACCAGGATGCATAGAGTATGGGGTACTGTGGGCCTCTTCTAGAATATTCTTTCTTAGTTCCTCATCATTGGGGACGCAAAGGCGGTCTCCAAAATAGAGGATGCCGCTGTCTGATACTCGAAACTCTGAATGTTCTGCCTCTTGGATCCCCTGCTTGATTTTCTGGATTTCTGGGTCTTGACTTTGCTTTCTTTGTATATCCACAAGCAGGGTTGACTCTAGAGTCAATGCAGAAAGTTGCCCAATTATTACCTCGACTCCAAAATTCTTTATTTCTTTCTGAAGTGGTAGAGACAGTGATGATAAGGACATCAGTGCCGCACAGGATTTTCTGCTCAGTGCATCTGCCACTTTATTAGCTTTACCTGGGTGGTAGAGGATTTCACAGTCATAATCTTTGACCAACTCTAGCCACCTGCGCTGCCTCATATTCAGATCTTTCTGAGTGAAGAAGTACTTCAAACTCTGATGGTCTGTGAAGATTCTGCACTGCACTCCATACAGGTAATGTCTCCAGAGCTTCAGTGCAAAAACCACAGCTGCTAGCTCAAGGTCGTGGGTAGGGTAATTCTTCTCATAGTCCTTGAGCTGTCTGGAGGCATATGCTATCACTTTACCGTCTTGCATGAGGACAGCTCCAAGGCCCATCTTGGATGCATCACTGTAGATGTCGAAGGCCTTGTCACTCTCTGGAACAGTCAGGATGGGAGCACTGGTCAGTCTCTTCTTCAGCTCTAGAAAACTGTGCTCGCATTTATCTGACCATTCAAACTTCTTGTTCTTTCTGGTCAAGGCTGTGAGTGGAGAGGCTATCCTGGAAAAGTCCTCCACAAATTTTCTGTAATATCCTGCCAGGCCTAAGAAGCTTCTGATCTCACTGGCACTCTTGGGTCTACACCAGTTGCTGACTGTTTCTATCTTGGCTGGATCAACTTGAATGCCTTCTTTGGATACAATGTGACCTAGAAAGGTCACCTGATCTAGCCAAAACTCACACTTTGAGAATTTTGCATAGAGCTTCTCCTGTTGAAGGATCTGCAGCACTATCCTCAAGTGTGTAGCATGTTCCTCTGGAGTCTGTGAGTATATGAGAATATCATCAATAAATACAATGACGAATTTATCGAGATACTCCCTAAAGATGTGGTTCATCAGCTCCATGAAGACTGCTGGAGCATTGGTTACTCCAAAAGGCATTACTACAAATTCGTAGTGGCCGTATCTTGTCCTGAAGGCCGTCCTGGGAATATCACTTTCTTTAACCTTGAGCTGATGATACCCAGAATGTAGATCTATCTTCGAGAACACTGTAGCCCCTTTGAGTTGATCAAATAAATCATCTATTCTAGGAAGGGGGTACTTGTTCTTGATGGTCACCTTGTTTAGAGCTCTATAGTCTATGCACAAACGCATAGACCCATCCTTCTTCTTGACGAAAAGTACAGGAGCTCCCCAAGGTGAATGACTAGGGCGGATGAAACCCTTGTCAAGCAGTTCTTGCAATTGTTCTTGTAATTCTTTCAGTTCTGCTGGTGCCATGCGATAAGGTGCCTTCGAAATTGGGTTGGTTCCTGGGGTCAACTCAATTTCAAACTCAATTTCCTGATTGGGAGGGAGTCCTGGTAACTCTTCAGGAAACACCTCAGGATAGTCACAGACTACCCTCACTTCTTCTCTCTTCAATCCTTCTCCTTGACTCACATCCACTATATGAGCTAGAAACCAGTGCACCCCTTCTCTAACATTCTCTGAGCTTGTAAGGTAGGTAGGAACCTATTTATCTTTCTCCTTGGGTCTCCAATAAACTCAACCGAAGGTTCTGCTTCTGGTGTGAACTTGACTTTTTCTTGCGGCAGTCTATAGAAGCATTATACTTGCTCAAGAAGTCCATTCCTAAAATGACATCGTAATCCTTCATCTCAAGGACTAACGAGTCACTGTAGAGCTCTCGGTTGGAAATCTAGATTGATACTGCCCTTAGCCTCTCAGTAGAGGCCATTACTTCCCCTGACGGTAAGGTTGTTAAGAACTTCATCGTTCAACCTTTCTGGTGGCCTTTATACTGTTTAAGTAGTGCTCAGTGATCAAAGCACTACTTATTAGTTCCTCGGAGGTTTGCAGCCTCTCAACACCGCTAGCCCCCCTTCAACGCTATCTCAGGCCTTAACATCTTGAGCATTAGCCTAACTATCTCTTTTTCTGTGCTAACTAGCTCTGGGCACAGATGAGCTAACCGCTTAAACATCTTCACTGCTTCATCCACGGATAGTTCTCCTTGTCTGAACTCCGTGAATTCATCATAATGCTTGTTGGTTACTTGCATGTGAGAGTATTCTTCGAAGAACTCAGTATCGAAGTCGGCCCATGTCATCTGGCTGACATTTCTCTTGGCCTTGACTCTCTTCCACTATATTCTAGCATCTCCCGTAAGGCAGAAAGATGCACACTTTATCTTCTCTACCTCATGCCAGTCCAGTAGCCCTACTATTCTTTCCAACGTGTTGAACCATGCTTAAGCATCCCATGGTTTGCTTGTGCCTGGGAAGTTCCCTGGCTTCAGTTTCTCCTACTGAATGAGGTACGCTTCTTGCCTTCTAGGAGCTTGCTCCTCGTTTTGGGCCTTTCTAGGACGTCCTCAAATGTATAACTTAACACTTAATGGTAATGTTCCCAAACTTGCTTTAGGATACAACAAGACCTTGGTCTTGATTCTTATCTCATTTCTTAGTCCTAGAACTCGTTCTAGGGCTTAGTAAGACCTTGGTCTTACTCAAAACTTTTATCAAGCACCTTGCGTGCTATAATCCCAAAACTTACTTTTGGGCAAATCAAGTAAGTACTTAAGCATTTCTCTAATATCCATTCTAGGGATTAAACATGATTCCGTGATACTAAGGTATTAAACATGCTTCCTTGTTCTATGCACATATGAGTAAGTACTTAAGCATTTCTCTATACTGAAGTTAAGTAAAGGAGCAATAGAAAAAGTGAAACTTAAAGCTTTCTTACTTGAAGACGGCAAGGTTGATGCTGATGTGTGTGTGATGCTGGAGAATGGGAACTGCTCTGATACCACCTGTAGCGACCCGCCTTCTTACTACCTTAGACGGATCGTTACTTTTCTCTACTTCTCTACTCTTGATACATGACTAAAAATGCGGAAATCTTTTTTTTTTAACTTTAAAATTCATCTAACAATTATATTCTAACTTAAGCAATTATGCATAATAACATATCACACTTTCTATCTCAAAACTCATAGTTGATACTTATTGAAACATGCCTCACCCAACTCAAACTGCCTGTACCAGTCGACTGGTGACATGGCAGTCGACTGATACGCCTGTAATCAGTTTTACAGGTTTCGGCTCTTGCTTCTTAAGCCCACCATTCATTCAATTTCGAGCCATATCAAACTATGACACCACTTCTATACTCTATGTCAGTTTTCTAAACAATTTAGCCAATCAAACGAATCCATAAACTTGAATTTAAAATTTTTATGGAAGAAAATAAACTAAACAAGTTCATATAAACTTTAACAATAGAGTTTGTACCAATCTTGACTTCTAACCATTTAAACTAATCATACAAAGTTCTATAACATCACTAAGGCATTATGGAATGAGAAAGCAACTTTTCTAAACATACTTAGGCAATAAAAACTTGATTCAAAAGGGAAATTGATACTATCTTGGCATAAACACCTTTTTCTCTAACAAAGTATCAATATCTCTAACTACTCACTTTTCTACTCATCCAATGCAATCATAAGAATACATAGGCTAAAAGAAATGACATGGAATCTTTACTCTAAGAAATTGAGTAAGTAAAGCTATCCAAAACTTAGATGTTCGCTAAACACCATAAAACAAGAACTTGAAATTCGAATAAACTTAAACATTGCAATTCAAATAACTAAATTGTCTCGTCCCAAAGATCTCTCCATAATCAGCCACCACACACACTTTGCTCAGCACCGCCTCGTCGCCTTCCTTCAGAATTGCTTGCCTTTACCTTTATCTGCAGCAAGAGGAAAATGCAACTAGTAAGCAAAAAGCTTAGTAAGTACTATCTAGCTCACAAAACTCAAAATGTGCAAACATGCTTCTAGAACAATATGAAAATCATATGAGATACTAATATGCTTGAAAGAAAACTAAGAACATGTATAGCTCAAAATATGCATACTCAAGCAATAAATAATCTCAATTTACTTTTCTTGGCTCAACTTGAAACTTTAGCTATTCTTTAACTTTTGAAAACTTTCTTAAACTTTAGAAAACTTTGCTAAAGCATATACTTAAAAATAATAATCACTTGGATCCACTGAAGACGTAAGTACCATCTCATGCGCGTTCCCTAAAAGGTTGGGGTAGCGAGCCACCAATCCTAATAGAGCAGACCTTGGTCTACCAGGGCCAAGACCTTGGAATTGGACACCTGGATTTCTTTAACGACGCCCTTGGACGCCGGGTACTGGCCTTAGAAAATAAAATAGTTTTTCTTTCTTTTCTTTCTTATCTATAAATGCCTTGGCATTTTCTCGAGCACCTTGCGTGCTAAAATCCCTAAGTCTTGACTTTTGGGGATTTCTTAAGGCCTTGGCCTTTTCTTTTCTTATCTTTATCTTCTCTTTTCTTTTCTCATAACTTTCTTAGCCCCTAATCTCACATAGGGTGCTTTATCAAACTTATACAAGCATATAATGAACTAAGATCACATGCAAAAACTTAAACAAAAAGGAAATATCTCTTTTAAAAATTTTTAAGGGAAATTCTTGCGGAAAAATCGCCTCTTACTGCAGGTGAGCAGTACTTACATTGATATCTTGGACTTACAACCAAGATTGACGTCTAGGACTCGGGAGAAACTTGAGATCTCGGAGAATTCTTCACGTCTACGCGTTCCTCTCGTCGCGGGGATCCCGAATATAGAATTATCTCTTGGAGAAGGGTCTCGGCCGGCCCTCTTGGCTTGGTGTTGGTGTCGCCCAAGAGAGGAGAGGGAGAGAAGGGGTCGGCGCAACTTGGGAGAGGGAGAGGGTTTGAGAGAAAATAAAACTTCTCTCTTTAATAACCTATTTATACTCATGGGGCGGATTAACTTAACTACAGCTTAAATATTTGTCTTTCCTTCCTTTTCTGTGCTTGATACCTAGCCCAGCTGGTCGCGCGCTCCCTTGGTCTCGTGGTGGTCGCGGGTTCGAGCGCCGGCTGCCCCTTAGTGAATTTTCCTTTTTTGGCTTTCTTTTTCCTTTTTCTTTTTTTCTTTTTCCAAAAATACCAAACGGACTCGGAAAATTCCATAAAAATACTCTAAAAATTCCTAAAAATATCTAGAATATTTCTAAACCATTTCTAAATAATTCTAAGGACTTTAAGAACTAACAATGGAAATTTTGGGGCGTTACAAAAAGTCCAACCGGAGTGTTGGATCGGAGTAAATCGATAGAGGAGGGGTGAATATCAATCGAAAATTTTCGGACAGTAAAGAGAAATACGCAGCGGAAATAGTAAAGCAAAGTCACTAACACGATTTGTTTTACTTGGATCGGAGTCGCGGTCGGCTCCACTCCAAGGCTCACGGTCCTTGACCATTTATGTTGGGCAATTCTATATTCGTAGAAATGATTACAGTTTCGAGTACAGATATAGATTCGAAAAAAGTAGTTACAACACTTAAGAAAATTAACGGTTTTACTGACGACCGAAGTGGATGAAATTTCGGAGCAGCGGGTCGTCGTCGACGCTTAAATCACGAATGCAGAGCGTGCTGGAGCGTAGCGCTTGAGCGAATGTGTTGAAAGCGAGATTTGCAAGTAGTTCTGAAGCCTTGGGGGTGAACCCCCTTTTATAGTCGTCTCCTGGGCGCCTATGATGAAGGGGGCGCCTGACACGTGGCCTCTGCCGCGCAAACTCTAATCCGCAGGCTCGGTCAGCGCTTATCCCCTTCATTGAGGCGCCTGAGCTGTCTGGGGCACCTGTGTTAACATAGGCGCCTAGCTTGACTTGGTCCAAAGGCTTTCGTGGCTGTTTGCTTCGATGGTCTCGGTTTGGCCTTGCACCGGGGTGCATGTATCCTTACAGGTGCCTAGCCCAGTGAGGCGCCTCCTTCCAATGAGGCGCATGAGCTGCAGAAACACAATCCCTTCGTTTCCTGCAACCAGGGTTAGTTCCAAAACACAAGAAGCAAATATATATGATATGTTAGACATTATTTACATCCTAAGCTGTCGTGGTTCTGACTTTGGGTCTCCCAAATGGAACCCTAGGTCGAACAGACGCCTAATGTTCCCTCTACGGGGAACGCGTCCTCACCTACTCCTCTTGGGAGAATTTACCTTTTTTGCCAACCGGCTACTCCGGTTGGACTTTTGCCCAGCTTCACTCACCAAGTCTTTGGTGCCTAGTCCTCGACCAGGTTTTAGTGCCTAGCTTCACTCACCAAGTCTTATTGCCCAACTTTAGGTCAAGACTTAGTTGCCCAGCCCACGACCAGGACTTAGTGGCCAATCCAGGACTTAGTGGCCAATTCAATGAACCAGGACTTAGTGCCTAGTGTACCTAGGACTTTCCTACACACTTAATCAGCTTGTTAGATCACAACCAAATTTTAACTTCTGAACCCTTTGTCATTATCAAAACAAAGATTTGACTTTGGTGCTTCTGGCGCGAACACGGAGGAGTCGGTTGGAAAAAGATAAATTCTCCTAAGAGGAGTAAGCGAGGACGCATTCCCCGGAAGAGGGAACATTAGACATCGGTTTGACCTAGGGTTCCATTTGGGAAGCCCAAAGTCAGAACCAAGACAGCGCAAGCTGTTATTTGTACTTAATTTATCTATTACTGTTGCTTTGGAACTAACCCTAGTTGCAGGAACAAAGGATGGAGTTCTCTGCATCCCAGGCGCCTGAGAGGACTCAGGCGCCCGAGAATACAGGCGCCTGTATGGATATAAGTGCCCAGATAGGGTGATTCCAGCAGTCTACGAAGCTGAGCCTCCACGTCAACAAGGGAGGCTCCCATGAGCATATAGGCCCCCAGACGTCCTAGGCGCCCTGGATAAAGGGATAAACGTTGGCCAAGTCTATGGATGAGAATGCGCGTAGATAGGCACACGTGTCAGGCGCCCTACATCAACAGGGCGGCCTGGATGACTATATATAAAGGGGTTCACCCCCTTGCTTCCATACAACAATTCTTTCAATGCAAGCACTCAAGCACTTAGTTCTGTTTTCTCCATGCTCAAGTTTTAAGCGCCAACAACGCTCCAGAACGACGACCCGCTGCTATGATCTTCAATTCCTTTTCTGGTCGTCAGTATTTGTTTTTAAGTGCTTAAATTTAATTTTGTATTCGTGCTTCAACTATTGTACTATTTTCCGAAATATAGAATTGCCCAACGTAAACGGTCAAGGACCTGGGCCTTGGAGTAGGAGCCGATCTAGACTCCGAACCAAGTAAAAGAAATTGTGTTAACATTGACTTAATTTTCCACCGCGTAATACTCTTTTAATATCCAAAATTTTATCGATATTCACCCCCTCTATCGATTCTAAACGATCCCACAAGTGGTATCAGAGCAGGTGGCTCAAATCAGGTGCAATCACCGATTGAGCAGTTTTTTGAATTTCTTTTTAAATATTTTTTTTCGTTCGTAACTTTTCATTTATCGAGGTTGGTGCAACACCACTCGATTCTTATTATTTATATCTTGCTACCGCACTACTAATCCAAGACTTAGTCTTGGAACAAAGGTTCTTTTTCTGTGTAATTTTACAGATTAAACTCTATGACCATGCAAGAAGGTTCAGCACCGCCAGACCACCACTCTTCTCCGGAGAAGACTTCTCCTATTGGAAGAGTAGGATGGAGGTCCACCTGAAAACTCAGGTGGACATGTGGATAATCATCCAGTTCAGATTGGAGATCCCCAAGAATGCACAAGGTGAGGTGCAAGGATACACAGAGTGGGACGAACCACTCAAGAAGGAAATTGAAGCAGATGTAAAGACCACGCAAACACTACAATGTGGCTTAAACAAGGAAGAGCAAACCGCGTTGGACCATTCAGCAGCGCAAAGGAGCTTTGGAACAAATTGATCGAACTGCATGAGGGCACGTCAGATACACAGATTAGTAAAAGAGATCTGCTACTCAACAAGATCTACACCATCAAGAAGCACGATGGGGAAACAGCAACACAGCTCCACGCAAGAATCTAGGAGCTGATGAACGGGCTACATACAATAGGTCATAAGGTAGAAAATCATGACCTAATAAGGTACACTCTGACCTCGTTCCCAAGGAACTCACTGTGGGCATCTATGGGAGATGCCTACAAGGTTTCTAGGAACCTTTCTGAAATTAAGCTCGATGAATTATTTTCCGAATTGGAGTTACATGAACAAACTAATACTGCAATGGTCGAGAAAAGTATAGTGTTTGTTGTAGGTAAAACTCCAGGAAAATCACAAAAGAAGAAGCAACAACCGATACTCGAGTCCGACTCAGATTCAGAGTCCGACGAAGACGGAGTCGATCATCCAAAACTGGTTTGAATGACTCGTAACTGTGGGATCGTTTAGAATCGATAGAGGGGGGGGGGTGAATATCGATAAAACTTTTTGGATATAAAAAGAATATTACGCAGCAAAAATTTCAAACAACGCTAACACACTTTCTTTTACTTGGTTTAGAGTCTAGATCGGCTCCTACTCCAAGGCCCACGGTCCTTGACCGTTTACGTTGGGCACTTCTATATTTCGCAAAAAGGTTACAAATTTAAAGCACAAATACAGAATTGAATTTAAGCAATTAAATTAAAAATATCGACGACCGAAGAAGGACTCGAAGATCGGAGCAACGGGTCGTTGTTAGCACTTGAAACTTGAGCACGGAGAGATTAGAGCAGAGCGCTTGAGTATTTGCATTGGAAGATGTGTTGTCTGGAAGCAAGGGAGTGAACCCCATTATATACAGTCGTCGGGGGTGCCTGTCTTGAATGGGGCGTCTGACACATGTGCCTATCTGCGTGCATCTTTATTCGTAGACTTGGCCAACGCTTATCCCTTCAACCATGGCACCTGGGATGACTGGGGTGCCTGTATGGTCACAGGCACCTCCCTTGCTGACTTGGAGGCTCAGCTTCGCAGACTGCTGGAAAACACCCTTTTGGGGGCGCCTGTATCCATAAGGCTCCTGTATGATCAGGCGTCTGACTCCTTTCAGGCACTTGGGAAACAGAGAACTCCATCCTTTGTTCCTACAACCAGGGTTAGTTCCAAAACATAAATAATAGATAAATTAAGTATAGTTAACTGCTTGCGCTGTCTTAGTTCTGACTTTGGGCTTCCAAAATGGAACCCTAGTTCGAACCGACGCCTAATGTTCCCTCCTACGGGGAATGCATCCTCGCCTACTCCTTTTAGGAGAATTTACTTTTTGCCAACCAGCTCCTCCGGTTGGACTTTTGCCCGATCTTCCGGATCAGGACTTCATGCCCAGTCCATGACCAGGACTTATTGCCCAATTCCTTGAATCAGGACTTCGTGCCCAGTCCACGACCAGGACTTATTGCCCAACCCTCGGTCAGGTCTTCGGTGCCCAACCCTCGGCCAAGACTTATTGCCCAATTCTACGAACCAGGACTTCGTACCTAGCTTACCTATGACTTCTCCTGCGCACTTAAACAAATTCATTAGATCACAATATAATCTTAAGTTATGAACCCTTTGCCATTATCAAAACCCAGGTTCGATCTTGGTGCTTCCGGCACCAATAATCTCCCCCTTTTTGATTTATGGCAACCTAGTTCAAAAGTTAAGTTAAAACATACAAAGCAGGTATTCAAACAAACATGTTTATTTTTCCTCTCTTTTTTAAGAAAACTAATTTTTGAAAAACATGCACTAAGCTCCCCTTGAATTAGATATTCTCCCCCTAAAGCTTTCAAAGATATGCAGTTTTTCAAAAACATTTAAGTGTGCCCTTTTTGAGGAAAAAAATTTAAAGTCTTATTGTGAAATCAAGATCAGCAAATTTTGACCAAGTATATTTTGCAAAATTTTTGAAGTTGAAAAAGTTAAGACACCTTTTGGAAAGATTAATAAATTTTTTTGAAAAATAGAATTTTAACTTTACTAAAAAATTTGTACTTTAAAAGACTTTGCACTTTTTGTATTCAAAACATTTGCACATTTACAAAGATTTTGCCCTTTAAAACTATTGTGCAAATATTTTGTACTAATAAAAATATTTGCACTTAGAAAAATATTTTACACTTAGAAAAATATTTTAACACAATATTTTGCAAAAATATTTTGCACTTAGAAAAATATTTTAACACAATATTTTGCAAAAATATTTTTCACAAAAAATATTAGTACTTTGAAAAGTACTTGAAAAATATTGTGCACTTAAACATCTTTTGTACTTGAAAAATATTGTGAACGTAAAAATATTTTGTATTTAAAAATATTGTAATATTTTGTATTTGAAAATTTAATGCATTTGTAAATTTAACTTTACTTTTTTAAAATTTTACTCTCTTTTTTTTACTCTCCTCCTTTGCCATATATCAAAAAATCGATAAAAAAAGCAATTGCGAATCAGAGCCAATTTATTTTGTAAAAATTGAAAACACATATTGAACCAATTCTAGGGAGTCCAAGCCACAACAAGAATCAAACCAACTAAATTAAACTCTTTCGGGTCCTATCTAACCCAGTTAGCTACTTACTAACTGTTATATAACAACAGCTTTCACTAGGGTTAGTCAAGTTAAGTGATCTGATCAAGTTAGATTTTCTAAGCTTGAACACTTAGCTTGATTGCTGTTCAAGTGTGTTTATCGCCCAACTGCTCTAGATTCATTGACTTAAAGCATCTTGAGTCAAGGCATATACCTAAGCATCTCAACCCAGTTTAGGTTATCAATCAAAGTGTCCTAATGTGCTTGTGAGATGCTGGCTTCTAGATCTATAGGAGCATGCAATTCTAGGGTTAATGCCTAGGCTAAATTCATTACGTAGAAAACCCTAGTTTTAAAGAGGTAATTTTTCAAAAAAAAATCTAAGTCGAAAAAGAATTTTTTAAAATTCAAGGAAGCAATTTTTCAAACGATTTGAAATACTAGTTTTGGAAAAAAATTTGAAAACATACATAATAATAGTCCTATTCTACTAAACACAACCTTAACTGCCTTCTTAGTAAACTAAACTCAGACTCAGGTAAGGGTTTGGTAAAGATGTCGGCTGGATTAGATTTCGAGTCCACATGCATAAGTACAATTTCACCCCTGGCTACATGATCCCTAACAAAATGATGTTTTACTTCAATGTGTTTGGTTCGGGAATGATGAATAGGGGTTTTCGTAAGATTGATCGAGCTTATGTTGTCAATGAACACTTTGGTCTGGGCATAGTCTAGCTGAAAGTCTTTAAGAGTGTGCATCATCCATAAAAGTTGTGCTACACACTCTCCTAGGGCAACATACTTTGCTTCAGTTGTGAATAAGACAATGCAATATTGCTTTCTACTGCACCAGCTGACTAGATTGTGTCCTAATAATTGACAACTTGCACTTGTACTCTTTCTATCTAATTTGCATCCAGCATAGTTTGAGTCAAAGTATCTTGATAATTCAAAGTTAGAGGTCCTGACCCAATTACTTTAAGTTTTCAACCAATAATACCTTTTTAATAATAAAATCAGAGTTTAGTTCAATATTACCTGACCCAATTACTTTAAGTGTGGCATTGTTGCTAAATGCCACTGAGCCTAGGTTTTTGAACTTGATTTTGGTGAACTTCAATTTATCCCCAGTCATGTGTCTGGAGCATCTACTATCCAACATCCACTGGTCCAAATCTTTATGTTCCTAGACATAAAGTATGTTCGATTTAGATCCATTTATGTAGAGGTAAGGATAGATTGAATTAAATCTCACTGCCTAATCTGTCTCACCCATATCTAAGGTTATCAAGCATGTTAACCTTATGGGTTTCCTTTTGTGAGACAGGTTTTCAGTATTTGTAAAAAAATTGAGTTTGAATTAATTTTGAAATTGGCTTTGAAAAATATTAGGTGAAAATGTTATGTAATGCCCGAAAATTCTCAAATCTAATTTTAGAAATATCCTAGAATTTATTCCAAATTTATGGATATTTTTAAGAATTTTTCCATGGACAAATAGACAAAAATGAATAAAAAAATAGAATACACAGAGCTTAAGTAGGGTTTAACCCCTAGACCTTTACAATGAGAGGAGAATATGCTTACCAAGTGGGATGAGTTTATTTTTGTTGGAATAGACTAGAGGGAAAGATGGATAAGGTGAAGTTAGTTAAATTTTTCCCATAAATATAAAGGGAACTTAAGGGGTTTTTTAATTGAAACATTTCCTCACCTTGTCGCCGCTGAACCTACTCCCTCCCGTGGTGATTTCTTTCTCCCTCTCCTGAGGCTTCTTCCTCCCTCACTCACGACAAAGCAAGGAGGAGTCCAAGGCTTGTGGTAGGTGGATTCAAGAAGGAGGGCACGCTAGGGGATCTTGTTCTTCGTTGGAACCTCTCCGAGACTCCAAGGACCTTCCCTCTCCCTAAACCCTACGCCCTAGAGTTGTAAGAGCAAGTGCAGGATTTAAGTACCCCTCACCTGCGGTATAAGTAGCTTCGTTCGTATGATCGATTGTCCTAGTTTATCTAATTGCAAGTTTATACCCATATGCGGAGATTAACTTCCTCTACCGATTTTAAGGGCACCACTAGATGGGCTGGACGTGCTTCCCCCTTTAGTTTGCGGTTTAGACGCACCATCGAGTGCTTAGGAAGTGTCCTTAAATGAAAAAGGGGAGTTTTTAGTCACGCAAGGTGCTTGAGAAAATGTTAAGAAGCTCTAATATGAGTTTTAGCATGTTATGAAGTTAGCTACCCTTGCTTTATGTTTATGGACCCTAGTTCGTCCATTGGGTGGGCTCCTAGATCGCCCCTAGGCTCTAGATCACCTAGTAGATGCAAGGTTAAAGAAAAGAATATTTATGAAAGTATTTTACTTTTTATGTCATGTGCTTGGACTCTAGTTCGTCCATGGGTGGGCTCCTAGTTGCCCCTAGGCCCCTAGTTTACCTAGTAGTAGTACCCTAATGGGTTCAGGATTAGTTACCTCGGATCTATTTAGGGATGCGCGCATTAGCAGCACATTGCCGGGCCCACAGCAACATGATTATTATTTTCACTTATTATATGTATAAGTTTCAAAAGGTTAGTAATAGCTTTAAGTGAAAACTGTTTTAAGATCATGCTTAGTTCAGTTAGATTCTATGAATGCTATGTGAATTTAGTTATAAGAATATGATTTAGGTCATGTGCTTAGTATGATGAGTATGCCATGATATTTGTTTGGATTATATGTTTCAGCAAGAATAAATGACAAGCATGATATGTTTTTCCTATATATGTTTTCAAATGCATGAGTTTCGAGATATGCATTGTTTTGTAAGTAGGATGGTACTTACTAAGCTTTATGCTTATAGTTTCATTTTTCCTTATACTGCAGATAAAGGCAAAGGAAAAATAGAGTAGCAGAAGCGGCAGGGATGATGGTGGAGTGTGTGATGGTGGAAACTTGGAATGAAAGAATCTTGGGAACTTGCATTAAGAGGACATGTTATTAAGAATGTTACATGAATTAGTTCTTTGTCATATTTAACATTTTTCGCATCTTAAGTACCCTTGTTATGTTATTAGCATTATGCTAGTATGAGTTGATATCGTGTCGTGATGCCATGCCTAGCTTTTACATGTAATATGTTGAGTGATACTTTTCAAATGCATGTTAACTAGTAGTGAAATGCATGGTCTAAGGCTATAGAATCATTTCTGATATTATAGTGCTACTATTGACGCATCTAGGCAGAAACAATGCTTAGTTTTAGTAGTAAGTTGATACAAAGTTTATGTTTCTAAATTTATACTTAGAAGTAGTTGAAGTATGCTTTAATTTAATGAAAACATGTAGAATATGGCCTAGAATCATTGTATACCTGTTAGTAGGATCAAATATGAGTTTGTGGTGTTTTTGGTACAAAGTAGGTTGACCTTGACACGTTTTTGGAATCTGAAACTTCAGATTTCAGAGCTACCAGTCGACTGCGACAGTTACCAGTCGACTGGGACCAGCAGAAAAATGGCACAAAAAGTTTCGTCGGCTGCACCAGTCGACTGGCAAGATATCAGTCGACTGGTGCCAATTTAAAATAGAATATGATGTAGAGCTGCTGGTTAGTGCTTCAGTCATGCAACGCTGAGATTGGGGGATCAAATCCTGGACAAGCTAATAAATTTAAAGTTTTTGTTTTATTTTAGCTGGTTAGTACTTCCAACATGATTATGATTTACCGCAGCATGCTTGAGTTATGAATTGTTAGTTCAGTACATAGCAAAATAAGAATTTTTAAATTCTCCCAATTGGTTTAGCATCTGGAAAATAATGATAAGTAATCAGTTAGTCAGTTAGTAGCGATCCGCCTTAAAACTTAGTACCAGAAGGTGGGTCGTTATAGAGTGGTATCAGAGCAGGTTCCCTCTTTCCTCCACACACACATCCAGCATCGTACCTTCAGCTTCCAAGTAAGAGCACCTCTCACATTACTTATGTTTTCTTGTTTTTATTTCCTACTTAACTGAAGTATGTTTATAACTTATGGCACTTTAATATAGTTATAGTAAATATGTATGTCCTCTGTTATGTAGATAATGGCTAGAGGACGCCCAACTAGAAGGGCACCAGCTACTGAGCCTCAACAGGAGGCAACTGACACAGTGACTTCACCTAATCTCGAGGAGATAGTGGCTCAGCTCTAGAGACAGATAGCTGAGCAGCAGCAAGAGATAGCCACTTTATGGGATAATCAGCAGACCACACCTACTGCTATGCCACGACCAAATGTGGAAACCCCAATAGTGACAGAGGTTCCACCTAGAGCACCAATCCCACCAATAGCACCAGAAGCCCCAGCAGTAGGGGCTAGAAGAGAAGCATATCTGGTTCAATGGCAGAAACTCAAACCAGAGAACTTTTTAGGCACTAGTGAACCGTGGGATACACAAGCCTGGTTCAAAACCCTGGAGAGTACCATGGAGCTTCTGAACTGGCCAGCACATGAGAAAGTGAAGTGCGCCTCCTTCTGCCTAGTAGGGGATGCTAGAATGTGGTGGGAAAGGGTGAAAGCCAAGCGAGACATAAATCAGATGACGTGGGCCAACTTCGAAGCTGACTTCTTCAAAGAATTCTTTCATATGTGGGTTACTAACCGGCATTATGATGAATTCACTGAATTTCTTCAAGGTAACCTATCAGTAGAGGAAGCCGTGAAGAGATCCAACAGACTGGCTCGCCTGTGCCCTGAACTAGTCAGCACTGAACGAGAGCGAGTCAGGCTAATGCTCAAGATGCTAAGGCCAGAAATAGCATTAAATCGAAAGTTAGCAGTGCTCTGATCACCGAGCACTACCTGAACAGCATGCAACAGCAGAAGCCAGTCATGACAGAAAGTAAAGGCCAAGGCAGTTCAGGAACTCAGAAACCAGGGCCACAAACTCTAGCTGGAAAGGAAAGA
>JAGFNQ010003159.1:0-14872 GCA_024364735.1 Boesenbergia rotunda | reverse complement strand
TCTCTAATCAGCTGATTCTCACTGGCTGGTGACATTGGGATGTCTGGGGATAAACATGGATACTAGTTAAGGGAACTAGTTCATTGGAGTGACTGACTGTAAAACTTCATATGGTAATCTACATATAGATATGTCAATGAAAGTTATTACTGCAGCTTAAGTGCGATGTTCCTTTGACTTGCGGTGTTCAAGTCATCTTGGTCATGGAGACTTATACTTTAACATCTTAAGCAAGCATCTCCAAGGAGGTGTGGACCCAGGATGGTTGGGTATAAGCCGAAGTGCCCGAAGATGTTTGAACAGCCTACAAAGGATTCACCACTCCTTGCGAGGAGATGTATACCCAGGCCTATCGTCGGATTGTTACTCAAAGCCTCTGGCCAGAGCATATCATGTTTAGAGTATGAGTCTCTTAAATACATGAGAGTAATTAGAAATCCAAAGGACGAGAAAGACACTACTTGGGCTAGGTGTGACGTAGTCAGCCTAGTGGGGACTGACACACATAGACCATGTCCTGAACCAAGTGGGTATAAGATGGTGAAGGGAATGAGGCACGATTCATTAGAGCTGCTGAAGGGTTTCAGAATAATTTCTGAGGTCAACCGTTGATCTTTCGATTAATTGGGGATCATGATGTACTACTAGGTGCCACTCATGATCGTTCTATAATTGATGAATTATAGATGGCCAACATAAATCGAAAGCCTATTTAGTCACACGCACTACGTGTAATCCGAGGGATTTAAAACGAGTTGAAAATTGGATTTTCCGATCAAGAGAAATAAGTTGAATCTGAATTAATCAGAGGCGCAACGGAAGCTAAAAATGGCTAAGTCTTTTGAAGGCTTATTGGGCAAATTAAATGAGTTTAATTCACGATAGCTTTGGCTTGGTGTGGCTGGCCAAAGAGGGTGCCCACCCTCTTTGGTTTGGCCGGCCACAACAAAGGAGAGAAAACCAATTAATTTGGTTTAAATTATAAAATAAATCAAGCGCGATTTGTTTTATAAAATTATGGATAAATAAATTTGTTTTCATGGAAATTAAAATAAACTTTAAATGGTTTATTTTTATTTTATAAAATCAATTATGAATTGATTTTTCCATGATAAGAAAAATTTATATAATAAATTTATTCTTTTTATGGAAAGAGTAATGATAGGGACAATGAATTTAGGACAGTGAATGGGACAGTGAATGACGTGGTAATTATTGTGTACACGTCCGATCGTCGATCGGACACTACCGGCGGCCTTCGGCCGCCGCCCCGAACTAAACTATACCCTGGGGGGCACGGTGAACCCGTCGGGGATCGCTGCAATTGCGATCTCACATTATCGACTGTCGATTTCAATAGGTTCACCATTGCCGGCGATCCTGACGAGTTCACCGTCCTCCGAAGGTATAGTTTGATTCAGGACGATAATCAGAGGCCATCGGTGGTGTCCGATCGATGATTGGACGTGTACACAATAATTGCATGTCATTCACTGTCCCATTCACTGTCCCAAATTCACTGTCCCAATCATTACTCTTATGGAAATTAAAATGAACCATGGATTGGTTTATTTTATTTTATAAAATCAATTATGAATTGATTTTTTCATGATAAAGAAAAATTTATATAATAAATTTATTCTTTTTATGGAGATTAAAATAAACTTTAAATGGTTTATTTTTATTCTATAAAATTAATTATGAATTGATTTTTCCATGATGAGAAAATTTATATAATAAATTTTATGAAAATTTATTCCATGATTAAAAAGAGAGATGTATTTGTTTGATTATAAAATTAGTTATAATAAAACTTGGCATAACGGAATAATTAATAAGAAAATTTATAAGATAAATTTCTTATGAAAATTTATTCCGTTAATTCCGTTGAAGGGGAGACATGGCAAGGGAGAGGCTACTATATAAAGGAACCAAGGCTAGGCTTGAATTCCTCAATTGAGTTATCAAGAGATTAGTAGCTCCCTCTCTCTCTCTAAACTCTCTCTCTCTCACTAGGGTCGGCCCCCCTCTCTCTCTCTAGGGCCGGCTCTCTCTCCTCCCCTAGGGTCGGCGCACATCCCAAGGGTGGCCGAGAGCTTCATCCGCCAAGAAGGTGCCGAAGAAGAAGAAACGGATCGCGACTCCTTCTTTCCTTTCCCGGAATTTTGATTCCGTTACTTGGTGGTTAGTTTCCTTTCTTCTCTCTTGATCTTCTAGTTGTGCCTTTAGAGAATCTAGTAGTTCTCGTCGGCACAAAACTCGTGACTTTGCGAAGTCATCCCGAAGAGAACTCGGCGTGGACGCGAATAGAGGCGGAGCTTCCAAGGGACGCTATGGTTGGATCTCGTCCCTTTCTTCGAGTTACGCAAGGTACAAAGTAAATTAGTTTTTTTTTTTGCAAAATTTTAATTTATGATCATGTCCACCCATCATAAGGTCGCATGCTAGATACGTGGTTAAAAATAATTTGAGAAATTATTTATGCTAATTCTTCCGCTGCACGTAAATATTTTAAAATTTACGAACCCGTATCCTTGTGAACATGCACCCGGTCCCAACAGTGGTATCAGACCCGGTTAGTGTTCGGCATAATCATATAATTGTTTTGTGGAAAACTTTGTCATGATCTCAATTTTAGAAAAATTTTCAATTATGGAAACTTTCCAATTATAATAAATTTTAGATTTAGGAATTTCAAAGTTTGGAAATCCTCATGAAATTTCGCAAACTTTTGAAATTTTCTAGTTTCTAAAATTTTATAATAATTGTGAAAACTTCCAATCTTTGGAAACCTTCCAATTTTGGAAAATTTTCTATTTTAGAAATTTTCCAATTTTGGAAATATGTAAGTTTTCTTTGTACCAAAAACTTACAATTATTCTGAAAACCTATTATGAAATCTCGCAATTTTGGGCACTTTCTTTCAAGAAAGTCTAGGCAAATTTATGGACAATTAATTGACAATTAAATTTGAATTGGTTTTTAAATTGACAACAAAATTCTTTATTTTGGATTGAGACTCGGGGAGCCGTCCAATTTAAAGTTAGTTGTTGTAATTTAATTTCCCAATTTTAAATTAAATTGTCATGTTTAATTTGGTTACGCTTCCGAAGCGGACCAAATTGGATTTACGACAAATTACTTTTCTTTGGGTATCTGAGCCTCGGGGAGCCACCCTTAGAAAACGATTTGTTGTAATTAATTAAATCCATGAATAAAATATGATTTAAGAGGTGATGCTCTTACATATTGTTGTCTCCAAAATTAATTAGGAAAATAGTTTCCTATAGAGTTTTCTAAAATGAGATTTTCATGAAAATAATATGTGGTTGAATTAAGGACTCATGTCTCTTAATTTAATAAGATTTGATTTAGAGAAATCAAAGTCTTAAACATATTATTTCCGAAATTGATTATGACAATTTAGGAAATTGTTTCCCAAAATAATTCCTTGAATAAAGTATGAAATTGGAATTAGGAAATCCGGTTCCTAATTCAATTAATGAGACTTGATAAATTAAGTCACATACATACTTTATTAAGGAAATCGTTAGTCATGACATGATTATATGTCATGAATGTGCATAGAAAAGAAAGGATGAGACCCAAAACCCCTTACAAAATATTAAGGCCAATACCTTCCATTAATATGGTTAAAATCGGAGTTTTGTTTCTCGTTTGGGTTGATGGACACATCCATGCCCGGCTTGAACCTCAAAATGTTCAAACCATGGAATTAGTTTATGTATAATATAGTTGGAGTCAGAGGTCAATCCTTAGTTTTGGTTGTTGGACACATCCAAGCCTGACTAAACGGTTGAATGAGCTCTAACCATATTAAAACTATTTCTTGATTAATGGGTCAGCCTTAAGCTTGGAGCATCGATTTGTTGTGGCACAGCCAAGGTCGATGTAAAGAGAGGTGCGGTTGGGTGCTATGTATAATGTTGCATACTTGTTAATGAGTTAACAACCCAATGATTTATGCAAACATTCAATTAGTTGATAGCATAAAGTGATAGTTACATATATGTGATATGTAATCGGTATAATTACCTACCTTCATAGCTGAGAAAAACTTGATGGCCACAACCATGGTTGTTCTTATCTATGGTTTGGATATCAACCTATTTGGAGATGTTCCTACGATCTCCCGAATTGATAAAAAAAGGTTATTCAATTTGAAAATAAATAGGATTTTATTAATGTATGTTGATACATTCTTTATCATCTTCTCACATAAAGCTCAATTTGTATTTCTAGGTTAATCACTCGATCATGTCTTCTCTGAATTTGCGTTCCATTTTGGACACCAATAAACTAACTGGGCCAAACTTCATGGACTGGCTTCGAAACCTGAGGATAGTCCTCAAGGTAGAGAAGCTTGCTTATGTCCTTGAAGATCAACTTCCCAACCGTCCTCCTGAAAATGCAACTCCAGACCAGTTTCCTGAGTTGCTCAACCTGCTGAAGACTGTAGAGCCTTCTGTGAAGTAGGATCAAAAGACGGTACTGTTAGTTGGTTCCTCGAAGAAAGGTTCTAAGAGGAAGGCCAAAGAACAGAATAAGGGAAAGAAGAAAAAGGCCAAAAGACTGAAAATACCCTAAAAGGCACTTGCCATCACTATGGCAAGGAGGGTCATATCTTGAGTCCTTGAAAGAGAAGCCATCCGATGCCCCATCCTCTTCAAGTATCTTTGTTATTGAATGTCACTCTATTTCCTCAAACACCTGGGTACTTGATACTGGGTGTAGCTCACATATATGTAATGACATATAGGGGCTAAGGAATAGAAGAAGACTCGTCAAGGGAGAAGCGAATTTGCGAGTTGGAAACGGTGCAAAGTGTTGGATCGAGAAAACCGATAGAGGGGGGGGGGGGTGAATATCGGAAATCGTTCGGATTTTCATAAAGAGCAGTTGCACAGCAAAAATTTAAAAACAGCACACAAACACAGTCGATTTACTTGGTTCGGAGCCTGTGTCGACTCCTACTCCAAGGCCCACGGTCGTTGACCGTTTACTTTGGGCAATTCTATATACGCGCAAAACAGTTTACAATATTTGATTACAAATAAGTGCAATAAAATAATAATATTAAAATTTCGATCTTTGTTACCGACGTTCGGAGTGTATTGACTTGTTCGGGGCAGCGGGACGTCGTCGGCTCGAGTTGGAGTGTTTCCGGAGCAAGGCACGAGCGTAGAAGATCGTTGGGGCGTTGAGAGAACAGTTGTGTTAAGCTTGGGGTCGAGGGGTGCTATTTATAGCACCTAGGGCGCCCTGGTCGTCGGGGGCGCCCTGCCACGTGTCAGCCGATCCGCACTTCGCTCGGTCAAGCTTTATCCCACCTTAATAGGGATGAGGTTTGACCTCTGGGGCGCCCTGGTCGCTGAGGGCGCCTTGGTTGACGCGGTCTTCTCGGCTGGATAAGGGCGATTGACTTTGCTGACATGGGCGCGGCGCGCTGTTGCTGCTGAAGGCGCCCTGGGCGCTGAGGGCGCCCTGGCTGCCGAAGGCGCCCTGGCTGCTGAGGGCGCCTCGGCCAGTAGTCAGCCGAAGTCCTTTTTGCCTTACTTGTTTCTTGTTCACCTTGGAGGCGCCCTAGTCACTCAGGGCGCCCTACTCAGCTGCTGCCTCACTCCTTTGAGGCTCTCTGAGCTGCAGACACACGTTCCTTTGGTCCTGCATCCAGGGTTAGTCCGAAAACAAAATAAAGCATTAATTTATACAGCCTTAGCTGTCTTGGTTTTGACTTTGGTCTCCAAAATGGAGCCCTAGGTCGAACCGACGCCTACTGTTCCCTCGACGGGGAACGCGTCCTCACCTACTCCTCTCGGGAGAATTTACCTGATGCCAACCGTTCCTCTGGTTGGACTTTTGCCTGACGGTCCTTTGTCAGGTCTTGGATGCCGAGCAGCCCTTCGCTCGGTGCCTAGGATTCCTTCGCTAGGGCTTCAATTCCAGGCTATCCTTCGTCTGGTGCCTAGCAGCCCTTCGCTAGGTCTTTTGACCCTGGCATTCCTTCGCCAGTGCCTAGCAGTCCTTTGCTAGGTCTTTTTACCCTGGCATTCCTTCGCCAGTGCCTAGCAGTCCTTCACTAGGGTTTTTCATGCACACTAGAGAAACTTGTTAGAAAACAAGTAAGACTTAACTTTTGACCTATGTTGCAATTATCAAAACACAGGTTTGACTTAGGTGCATTCTGCACCAACAATCTCCCCCTTTTTGATTTATGGCAACCCTAGTTCAAAAAGTTAAGTTTAATCAAGCATGAAAAAGGTTAATTTTATTCCCTCCCCCTGGAAGGAATCTCCCCCTAGATTTTTCAAAAATTCGTGGGGTTAAAAAAACTTGAGTTTTAGGTACTTAGAAATCTTTCAATAACTTTACAAGCATGATTAGAGTACTTAACAAATTTGAAAGTGTTAGCTCAAGTACTTTTTAGGCTTTAAAATACCTTAGTAGATTTTGAAAACTTACGTGCGTATATTCGGAAAACTTTAAGTACTTAATGAAGTGCATTTGGAAAACTTTAAGTACTTAATGACTTTAAAAAACCTAAGTTATATTGTACAGTTTTGACAAACTTAAGTTTTAAAGTACTTCTAAAAATGCTTAAAGAAAATTTGAAAAGTTAAAGTACTTGGCAAAATTTTGAAAGCTTGAGTAAAAATTTTGAAATCTTTAAGTAAAATTTAAGTAAAATTTTGAAAGCTTTAAATAAAAATTTTGAAAGCTTTAAATAAAAAATTTTGAAAGCTTTAAGAATAGCTTATGTAGCTTAAGTAAAAGATTGTTTTTCAAACTTTTTGAATGAGTAGAATTAAAAACTTGTTAGGACCAAAAGAAATTTAGATATCTCCACAATGACATGATATTGTTCACTTTGGGCCTAAGCCCTCATAGTTTTGCTCTTGGGCTCTCCCAAAAGGCCTCATGCCAATGGAGATATCCTTTTTCCTTATAAGCCTATGGTCTTTCCCATATGTTTTCGATGTGGGACTATGTTCGCAACCCTGCAACCCTAGCAATCCCCCCTCAAACAAAGGACCACAAGCCCCCCTCAAGCGGAAATCCTTTCCGTTTGATGTCCGATTCTCAACCCACCAGGATTTTCTGCCCCTCGGTCCACCTGACCTACTAGGACTTCACCGCCTAGCCGCAACTTGGACTTCTCTGCCCCTCGGTCCACCCGAGCTACTAGGACTTCACCGCCTAGCCGGAACTAGGACTTCTCTCTAATTAAAAACTTTTTGAATAATGAAAAAATTTACTCTCTCTTTTTCTATCTCTCCCCCTTTGCCATATATCAAAACAGATGAGTATAGCAAAAATAAGATTGCATAAAAGAAATAAGTAAGATTTTGCTGTACTGAATCAATTTCTAATTTAGACATAAATTACCTCAGTCAATTTTCTCTGTAGGGACCTGTCTAACCCAATTAGCTACTAACTAACTGTTAGAAACAGTAGTTTTCGCTAGGGTTAGTCAAGTTAAGTGCTTCTGTTCAAGTTAGATTTTCTAAGCTTGACACTTAACTTGATTGCTATGCAAGTTGTATTTAGTGCCCCAATTACTGCAGATGCACTGACTTAAAGCATCTTGAATTAAGGCAAAGACCTAAGCATCTCAACCCTTTCTAGGTTATAAATCAAAAGTACCCTAAGGTGCTTGTGAGATGCTGGCTTCTAAGTCTATAGGTGCATGCAGTTCTAGGGTTAGGGCCTAGGCTAAGTCCATTTTCGAAAAAACTTTTAGTTTTGAAAGGAGGTAGTTTTTAAAAAAAAAATAAAACTAAGTCGAAAATGAAAACTGATTTTGAAATTAAGTAAAGCATTTTTTTTTCAAATTCTATTTTTAGAGAAAAAAAATTTAAACTCAGAAAAAAATTTATCTATTCTACCGAGCACAATCCTAACTGCTGAATAGACAAGAACCCATAAGAGTCAATATAGAATAGTCAACACGGTCATATAGTCAAACACAAGTCAACCCTATTGAGTAGGGGCAGTCAAATAGGTACTGGTACAATACTAAGTGAATCTAGAATGAGGGACCGGAAGGACCAGAATGCCATGAATCGAATCGTGCCATCATCTCAGCGAAGTGTGCATCATCCACTTCCCGATCGGCACGACGGGCATCCATCTGCTCTAAGTGGTAGGCTTCGACCTCCTCTCGGAGACTCTGAACCTGTGTCTCTAAGTGTGTCACTCTCTGGTAGAGTGTCGGTGGAGCGGGCTCGTCGACGTGTGCTCGGGCTGCTGCCGCCAGATCCCCAATGTCGACCTCAACCTCCTCGTCTGAATCAATCGGGGGAGCTCCTCTCTGACGTCTCCAGGACAGGACCCCGGTACCGGACACCTCTATACCAGCTAGGGCAAAGTTTCTATAGCCTATTTCATTGTAATCAGTCAAGGCGGCCATCTCTCCCTCGGTAATGTTTCTACCATGGTGATGTAATATGGACATGATGATGTGGCAGTAAGGTGTGCGTACCTGCCCTTGTGTGGTAACACTGGAGGCGTGTAGGATAGTCTGAAAAATGTGAAGTCCTATATCGATGTCAAGCTGGTGAATCATGGCGTACAGAAGAAAGGCGTGGAATAGTCGCATAGTGGTGACGTCTCTGGTGGATAATGGTAGGATACATCGGACTATGACCCTATATAAAGCGTAGTCCTGTACATCTAATTCGACAGACTGAAATCGTCTGGCCATGGGTCGCCTAAAGAAATATGAGTGCAATGTATCTAAGGTGATCTCAGAGTAGAGAGCATCAAAGGGAAGCTCCCTAGGAGGGTAACAACAGAAGGTGGACTGCAAGAGTCGTAGTCCTAGAAATCGGTTGAGTAAAGTTGGTGTGATAGTCAGGGGGATTCCTTGAATAGTGGTGGAGAACATGAGATTATCCTGTCTAATTATGTTATTGTAAAATTCTGCACATAAGGAAGTATTGATCGGGTGAGTGCAGAATACAAGATTGTCGAGTTGGTAGAAGTTTATGGCATTCATTGCTAATGGACAGGATTGAGTGAAAAATAGTCTGTTCAAGTAACTTGTTTTGATAGGTTTATAGGTGGTGCGAGCGAACTTATTACATAAGTCTAAATTTGGAAACCTAGGGTCAGGACTAGGTTGGGTACCGGGTTCTGCCTGGTTTGGTCGGCGTCTTCTAAGAGAAAGAATGTACACTTAAAGAAAGTATGCATTTAATGAAAAACTTAAAAAGAAATTGACTTAATTAAAATTTATACCGGGTTGCTTGGGGAGGCATCATTGAGGATGAAAGCTTGAGAGTGTTGCTAGATCTCTTGGAAGATAGAGAGTTGAGGAGAAGGAGTGGTTTGGGTGTGAAGAGGAGAAGGGGAATGGGATCCCTTTTATAGGCAGATTTGGGCGCCCTTTATCGGGAGGGCGCCCTGTCTGTTGAGGGCGCCCTGCATGGGGAGGGCGCCCCACCCAGGTCTGCACGTCGCTTTTGGCAGCTTTCTGCTGTTGAAGGACTGTGGGTAGGCGCCCTTCCTGACGAGGGCGCCTTGACCGGGCCTGCCGCTGCCTTTTGGCAGCTTTCTGTGATTACAGACCTGTGGGAGGGCGCCCTTCATGACGAGGGCGCCTTCCGTGCTTCTGCAGCTGCCTTTTGGCAACTTTTGACCACCTCGGGGCGCCCTAAAGCAATTGGGCGCCCTATGGGCTGTTTTGTCCCTAAAGGATTGATTTTGACCGGATTTGACCTAATTTAAGTGTTTTGACCAAGGTTTGTCTACATTGTCCGAGGTTTGACTGCTTTGACTGTAGTTTGACTTCTTTGACCATAGTTTGACTATTTTGATCATGGGTTAAGATTAGGATTTAACTACAACACATGTATTAAAGGAATCATAATTGAGTTTTAATTTTACTGTCTCACCCAATCTAGAGTTTTCAATCATGTTAACCTTATAGATTTTGTGAGACATGTTTTGATAGTTAAAATTATTTTGAAAATGTTGATTAATTTTGAAAACAATTAAATTTTAAAAACTTAATTAATTTTGAAAACTTAATTAATTTTGAAAATTTTGAAGTGATGTTCAAATCTATAAATAACTGAAATTTTGTGTTAGATTCGAATTTGACAAAAAATAATTTGAATTTGAATTTCAAAAATTGGCTTCCAGGTCTTGGCGAGGCACTAGGTCTTCTTTAGCCGTAGCCTTATGGGATCATCCACCCTTTCCTTGACAAAGCCTTTTAATGAAATTTCATTTTCAAAAATTCTTTGAAAAATTTCTGGTCTAACTAGTTTGGGTCTTGGATCGGTAGCTTCGGCTAGTTCCGCCAAATTGGCTTCCCTAACGTACTATCATCTCACCTCCACCCAATACTATGTTGTCAAATTTCAGCTAAGTTTGTTTAGTCCTTAAGCTAGCCTAAGTCTAAGCATGGTATTTTGCAGAAATAAAATAACCAATCAATCAAGCAATTTAAATCAAGAATAACAAGTTTATCTAATAATAAAAATAGTTTTCAGTTTGGCTCCCCCTGGACTAAAGCCACGGTGATGGTTGGGCAAGATGTGAAACTTGTCCTTGGAGATCCAATACTGATTTGATCCAGTCGGTTTGTTCAAGTATAGTTTAGGTACCCATGCCTGAATTTTACCTCTGGACTGATTCAGTACAGCAAAGTATGATCTTTGCCGAGATTTGGTTCTATAGCCCAATCCGGATCGATTTAGAACTGATTTCTGTTTTCCAAGGATCATGTCAAGACCCTTGGAACCAGATGTAAATCGTTCTAATGCTGATCTAAGATCCTTAACCTGAGTTTTCAGGGAGGAGTTCTCCTTATCAAGTTTTTCAACTTGAGTAGGAGTTCCTTCCTGAACCTTCTCGGTTAAGGGTTTAGAGTCAGCTCCCTCTTTCAGGAGTTTTACTTCCTGTCGGAGGGATTCGACTCGGAGTTTGGCTTTTGCCAAATCTCGAGAAAGAAACTAAATTAATTCAATTAACTGACATCTATTAAAACCGATTAACTTAATTTCTCCGTCTTCTGTGAAGGTCAGCTCGCCGTCCTCTTGTTCTGTTTCTGACTCAGTCTCAACTTTATCTGAGGCGGTCAGAGCTAGGAGGTTGGACTGGGGTGCCTCTTCTTCTTCTTCTGAGGACGATTCGTCCCAGGTTGCTTGCAGTGCCTTCTTTCTTCTCGTCCTTTTTGTCTCCTTTAGGTTAGGGCACTCTGACTTGTAGTGGCCCTTTTTCTTGCATTCATAGCAGGTCACATTAGGCTTGTTTGCGGGTTCAGTTGGTTCATCCTTTCTTCGGCCGGTTTTCCGCTTGTTGGCTCGGTTCTTCAGCTCCTTGTAGTAGCTTCGAGCGAGCCGGACCTGCTTAGTTTGTTCTCCTTCTTCTTCTTCTGAATCTGAGTCTGAGTTAGACTCGGGTTCAGGTTCTGACTTCTTCTTTGTTGTCCTTCCAGTCTTGCCTGCAAGAAAAGCAATACCTTTCTCGACCACATTGGTGTTAGTTTGTTCGTGCAGTTCAAGTTCGGAAAACAACTTGTCTAATTTTATTTTTGAAAGATCCCAAGAGACCTTGTATGCATCTACCATAGATTCCTACAAGGTGTTTCTAGGGAAAGCGTTTAAGGCATACCTGATTAGGTCACGGTTTTCAACCTTGACCTATTGTGTGAAGACTGTTCATTACCTCTTGGATTCGTGCGTGGAGCTGGGCTGCTGTTTCGTTGTCGGCCATCTTGATGGTGTAGAGTTTGTTTAGTAGCAGATCCCTCTTACTGATCCGAGTATCTGATGTCCCTTCATGCAGCTCGATCAGTTTTGTCCATAGCTCCTTTGCACTGTTGAAAGGGCCCACGCGGTTCAGCTCTTCCTTTGTCAGCCCACATTGTAGGGTTTGTGTTGCTTTTGCGTCGGCTTCTATCTTGCGTTTAAGGGAGTTGTCCCATTCGGAGTAGCTTTGTGGTTGTCCTTCTGCGTTTCGGGGGATTTCCAGACCGGATTGGATGATGATCCACATATCCACCTGAGTTTTCAGGTGGACCTCCATACGACTTTTCCAGCAAGAAAAGTCTTCTCCACTGAAAAGTGGAGGTCTGGCGGTGCTGAAACCCTCTTGCATGGCCATTTTAATCTGTAACAAAAAACTAACAGAAAAATAAATTTTCCAAGACTAGGTCTTGGATTAGTAGTGCTGGATAAGGGAAATAAAATATCGAGGGGTGTTGCACCAATCTCGATTAACAAAAAAAAATATTTAAAAAAAAATTCGAAAATAATAAAGATAATCTGAAAAGAAATTTTCAAACTGGTGGTTGCACCAAGTTTGAACTTCCCCGCTCTGATACCACTTGTTGGATCGAGAAAACCGATAGAGGGGGGGGTGAATATCGAAAATCGTTCGGATTTTCGCAAAGAGCAGTTGCACAGCGGAAATTTAAAAACAGCACACAGACACAGTCGATTTACTTGGTTCGGAGCCTGTGTCGACTCCTACTCCAAGGCCCACGGTTGTTGACCGTTTACTTTGGGCAATTCTATATACGCGCAAAATAGTTTACAATATTCGATTACAAATAAGTGCAATAAAATAATAATATTAAAATTTCGATCTTCGTTACCGACGTCCGGAGTGTATTGACTTGTTCGGGGCAGCGGGACGTCGTCGGCTCGAGTTGGAGTGTTTCCGGAGCAAGGCACGAGCGTAGAAGATCGTTGGGGCGTTGAGAGAGCAGTTGTGTTAAGCTTGGGCTCGAGGGGTGCTATTTATAGCACCTAGGGCGCCCTGGTCGTCGGGGGCGCCCTGCCACGTGTCAGCCGATCCGCACTTCGCTCGGTCAAGCTTTATCCCACCTTAATAGGGATGAGGTTTGACCTCTGGGGCGCCCTGGTCGCTGAGGGCGCCTTGGTTGACGCGGTCTTCTCGGCTGGATAAGGGCGATTGACTTTGCTGACATGGGCGCGGCACGCTGTTGCTGCTGAAGGCGCCCTGGGCGCTGAGGGCGCCCTGGCTGCTGAGGGCGCCTCGGCCAGTAGTCAGCCGAAGTCCTTTTTGCCTTACTTGTTTCTTGTTCACCTTGGAGGCGCCCTAGTCACTCAGGGCGCCCTACTCAGCTGCTGCCTCACTCCTTTGAGGCTCTCTGAGCTGCAGACACACGTTCCTTTGGTCCTGCATCCAGGGTTAGTCCGAAAACAAAATAAAGCATTAATTTATACAGCCTTAGCTGTCTTGGTTTTGACTTTGGTCTCCAAAATGGAGCCCTAGGTCGAACCGATGCCTACTGTTCCCTCGACGGGGAACGCGTCCTCACCTACTCCTCTCGGGAGAATTTACCTGATGCCAACCGTTCCTCTGGTTGGACTTTTGCCTGACGGTCCTTTGTCAGGTATTGGATGCCGAGCAGCCCTTCGCTTGGTGCCTAGCATTCCTTCGCTAGGGCTTCAATCCCAGGCTATCCTTCGTCTGGTGCCTAGCAGCCCTTCGCTAGGTCTTTTGACCTTGGCATTCCTTCGCCAGTGCCTAGCAGTCCTTTGCTAGGTCTTTTTACCCTGGCATTCCTTCGCCAGTGCCTAGCAGTCCTTCGCTAGGGTTTTTCCTGCACACTAGAGTAACTTGTTAGAAAACAAGTAAGACTTAACTTTTGACCTATGTTGCAATTATCAAAACACAGGTTTGACTTAGGTGCATTCTGCACCAACACAAAGATTGCTGCTGTTGCCATCGGAACATATTTGCTAAAGCTCCCTACAGGATGTGTCTTAGAATTGGATAATTATTATTTTGTTCCTTCGTTAATAAAGAACATTGTATCTATTTCATGTTTGAATGAAAAGGGTTATCATTTAACTTTTAGTAACAATTATTGTTACATAACTTTAAATGACGTTCTTTATGGGAATGGAACTTTGTGCAATGATATCTACACGTTAGATTTATCCGGTGACATTTTCAATATCGAAGTTAGCAACAAACGTGCTAGAATAGATAATCGAATAGACTCCTACACGTGGCATTGTCGTCTTGACCATATAAGTAAGAAATGCATGACCAAATTATACCGATGTAAAATTTTGGAATCATTTGAACCCGATTCATTTGATACATGCGAATCATGCTTAAAAGGCAAGATGACCAAATTATCCTTTTCCGGAAAAGGTAATCCAGTGGGAGAATTGCTTGGTCTAATACATACTGATGTATGTGGACCAATGCCAACTCTTGCACAAGGAGGCTATAGCTACTTCATCACCTTTATCGATGATCACTCACGATTCGGGTATGTGTTCTTGATGAAACACAAATCTAAAGCCTTTGAGAAATTCAATGAGTTCAGAAATGAAGTAGAGAAACAGCTTGGCAAAAGTATTAAGATACTTCGATCCGATCGGGGTGGTGAATACTTAAGTCAAGAGTTTCAAGATTATCTAAGGGACAATGGGATATTGTCCCAATGGACTCCGCCGTATACACCACAGCATAATGGTGTATCTGAGAGGCGCAACCGAACCTTGATGGGCATGGTTAGGTCAATGATGAATCATGCAACTCTTCCAAAATTCTTTTGGGGTTATGCACTTAAGACAGCTGTTTACTTGCTAAACAGAATCCCGACCACGGTAGTCTCTACTACTCCATATGAGACATGGAATAGTAAGAAACCTCACTTAACTCACCTTAAGACATGGGGTTGTCCTGCTTATGTGAAGCGGACTGTATCAGACAAATTAGATGCTAAGTCTGATAAATGTCTATTTATTGGATACCCTAAGGAAACGAAGGGTTACCAATTCTATCATCCCTTGGAACAAAAGGTCTTTGTTTCAAGGCGTGCTGTATTTCTGGAAAAAGAATTTCTTTTACAAGA
>JAGFNQ010003158.1:121478-143062 GCA_024364735.1 Boesenbergia rotunda | reverse complement strand
TTTGTTTGTAAAACTCTATAGGCTCTACTTGTGGTTGAGTATCCTAGGAAGATACCTGGGTTTGACTTGGACTGAAATTTTCCTAAATAGTCTTTGGTGTTTAGGATATGGACTTTGCATCCAAAGACCCTTAGGTAGTGTAGGTTTGGGAGTCTATGGTAGTACAGTTCATAGGGGGTTTTGTTGTGTCGCTTGTTAATCAAAACCCTATTTTGGATATAACAAGCCGTACTAATCGCTTCTGCCCAAAATTGGTTTGCTAGATTAAATTCGTTGAGCATAGCCCTAGCGGCTTCTTGTAATGTTCTATTCCTTCGCTCGACTATCCCATTTTGTTGGGGGGTTCTAGGACATGAAAATTCATGTAAGTACCCATTTACCTTACAGAATTCCTCGAATCGTTGATTTTCAAACTCTCCCCCGTGATCACTCCTAAGTCTTTTAATTTTAGTGTCGTTTTGATTTTCAATTAGTTTACAGAATTCATTAAATAGGTTTAGGGTTTCATCTTTGGTTTTTAGAAACCTAACCCAGGTAAACCTAGAGTAATCATCAACTATTACTAAGCAGTATCGGTTCCCGCTTAGTGACTTGGCTCCATGTGAATCAAATAGGTCAAGGTGTAGGAGCTCAAGTGTAGTTTGAGTTAAATCAGATTGGGTTAGTTTATGATTGGATTTGGTTGTTTACCTTGATTACATGATTCACATATTAGGTTTTTCATTATTTTTAATTTTGGGGATACCTTTGATTAAGCCAAGTTGGGTAATTTTTGAGATAGTTCTCAGATTGGTATGGCCTAATCTCCTATGCCAGAGGTTTGATTGTTCTAATTGTGTTAACATACATTTGGGTACAAGGGGAAGGTTTATAGTGTATACATTGTTTTTCCTAGTGCCCTTAAGCATGATTTCTGAGTCTTGTACATTTCTAATCAGGCAGTTAGAATTGTTGAAAGTAACTATATAACCAGAATCACATAACTGACTTATGCTAAGCAAGTTAAAATTAAAGTTTTCAACCAATAGAACTTTCTTAATAATGAAATCGGATTTAAGTTCAATATTACCTGACCCAATTACCTTGAGTGTAGCATTATTGCCAAATGTCACTGAGCCTAGGTTTTTGAACTTGAGCTTGGTGAACTTCAATTTATCTCCAGTCATGTGTCTGGAGCAACCGCTATCTAACATCCATTGGTCCAAATCTTTATGTTCCTACACATAAAGAGTTTTCTTGATTTGGATCCAATTAGAGTCAGGAATAGCTTAAATTGAGTTTCACTGCCTAGTCTGTCTCACCCAAATCTAGGGTTTTCAATCACGTTAGCCTTATAGGTTTCGTGAGACAGGTTTTGATAGTTAAGATTATTTTGAAAAACATGGTTTATTTTGAAGACTTAATTAATTTTGAAAACAATTAAATTGATTTTGAAAATAATTAAAGTTTTGAAAACTTAATTAATTTTGAAAAGATATTTAAATCTACAAATAACTGAAGTTTTGTGTTAGATTCGAATTTGACAAAAAATAATTTGAATTTGAATTTCAAAAATTGGCTTCCAGGTCTTGGCGAGGCACTAGGCCTTCTTTGGCCGTAGCCTTATGGGATCATCCACCCTTTCCTTGACAAAGCCTTTTAATAAAATTTCATTTTTAAAATTATTCTTTGAAAAATTTCTGGTCTAACTAGTTTGGGTCTTGGATCGGTAGTTTCGGCTAGTTCCGCCAAATTGGCTTCCCTAACGTACTATCATCTCACCTCCACCCAATACTATGTTGTCAAGTTTCAGTTAAGTGTGTTTGGTCCTTATACTAACCATTCCTAAGCCTAAGCATGGTAAATTACAGAAATTTAAATAAACAATCAATCAAGCAATTGCAATCAAGAATAAAAATTTTTATCTAACAATGAATATAGTTTTTAGTTTGGCTCCCCCTGGACTAAAGCCACGGTGATGGTTAGGCAAGATGTGAATCTTGTCCTTGGGGATCCAATACTGATTTAATCCAATTGGTTTGTTCAAGTATAGTTTAGGTACCCATGCCTGAATTTTACCTCTGGACTGATTCAGTACAGCAAAGTAAGATCTTTGCCGGGATTTGGTTCTATAGCCAAGTCCGGATCGATTTAGAACTGATTTCTGTTTTCCAAGAATCATGTCAAGACCCTTGGAACCAGATGTAAATCGTTCTAAAGCTGATCTAAGATCCTTAACCTGAGTTTTCAGGGAGGAGTTCTCCTTTTCAAGTTTTTCAACTTGAGTAGGAGTTCCTTCCTGAACCTTCTCGGTTAAGGGTTTAGAGTCTGCTCCCTCTTTCAGGAGTTTTACTTCCTGTCGGAGGGATTCGACTCGGAGTTTGGCTTTTGTCAAATCTCGAGAAAGATATGAAATTAGTTCACTTAATTGACATCTATTGAAACCAGTTATCTTAATTTCGCCGTCTTCTGTAAAGGTCAGCTCGCCGTCGTCCTGTTCTGATTCTGACTCAGTCTCGACTTTTTCTGAGGCGGTCAGAGCTAGTAGGTTTGATTGGGGTGCTTCTTCTTTTTCTTCTGAGGAAGATTCGTCCCAGGTTGCTTGGAGTGCTTTCTTTCTTCTTGTCTTTTTGATTTCCTTTAAGTTTGGACATTCTGTCTTGTAGTGGCCCTTCTTCTTGCACTCGTAGCAGGTTACATTGGGCTTGTTTTTGCCATTCGCGGGTTCAGCTGGTTCATCCTTTCTTCGGCTGATTTTCCGTTTGTTGGTTCGGTTCTTCAGCTCATTGTAGTAGCTTCGGGCTAGTCGAACCAGCTTAGTTTGATCTCCTTCTTCGTCTTCTGAGTCTGAGTCTGAGTTAGACTCGGGTTCAGGTTCAGGCTTCTTCTTTGTTGTCCTTCCAGTTTTACCTGCAACGAAAGCAATACCTTTCTCGACCATATTGGTGTTAGTTTGTTCGTGCAGTTCTAGTTCAGAAAACAATTCGTCTAATTTTATTTTTGAAAGATCCCTTGAGACCTTGTATGCATCTACCATAGATGCCCACAAGGTGTTTCTAGGGAAAGCGTTTAAGACATACCTTATTAAGTCACGGTTTTCAACCTTGTGACCTATAGTGTGAAGACCGTTCATCAACTCTTGGATTCGTGCGTGGAGCTGGGCTGCTGTTTCGTTGTCGGCCATCTTGATGGTGTAGAGTTTGTTCAGGAGCAGATCCCTCTTACTGATCCGAGTATCTAATGTTCCTTCGTGCAGCTCGATCAATTTTGCCCATAGCTCCTTAGCACTGTTGAAGGGGCCCACGCGGTTCAGCTCCTCTTTCGTCAATCCGCATTGAAGAGTCTGAGTCGCTTTAGCGTCGGCTTCGATTTTTCGTTTCAGAGCGGTGTCCCACTCTGTGTAGCTTTGAGGAAGTCCATCAGCATTTTTGGGTATCTCCAGTCCGGACTGGATGATGATCCACATGTCCACCTGAGTTTTCAGGTGGACCTCCATTCGACTTTTCCAGTAAGAAAAGTCTTCTCCACTGAAAAGTGGAGGTCTGGCGGTGCTGAATCCCTCTTGTATGGCCATTTGATCTGTAAAAGAAAACTAACAAAAAAATATCCCAAGACTTGGTCTTGGATTAGTAGTGCGGGATAAGGATAATAAAATATAAACAAAATTTTTTTTTGAAAAAAAAATCAAATGAGAAAAAAATCTGAAAAATTTTCAAACTGGTGGTTGCACCAAGTT
Source organism: Boesenbergia rotunda (assembly GCA_024364735.1). Taxonomy (NCBI): domain Eukaryota; kingdom Viridiplantae; phylum Streptophyta; class Magnoliopsida; order Zingiberales; family Zingiberaceae; genus Boesenbergia; species Boesenbergia rotunda. The sequence continues at coordinate 139,347 of JAGFNQ010003158.1, read as the reverse complement.
TGAACTTCCCCGCTCTGATACCACTTGTTGGATCGAGAAAACCGATAGAGGGGGGGTGAATATCGGAAATCGTTTTTCGGAAAACTTAGAGCAAGTATGCAGCGGAAATTAAAAATCACAACACAGAGACACAGTCGATTTTACTTGGTTCAGAGCCTGTGTCGACTCCTACTCCAAGGCCCACGGTCGTTGACCATTTACTTTGGGCAATTCTATATACGACGCAAATAGTTTACAAAATTTGATTACAAAATAAGTGCAGTAAATAATAATAAAAAAACACGCTCTTCTTTACCGACGTCCGGAGTAGATCGACTTTTTCGGAGCGGCGGGACGTCGTCGGCTCGAGTTGGAAGGTTTCCGGAGCAAGGCGCGAGAGCAGAAGAGCTTTGAGACGTTGAGTGAATTGATGCCTTGAAGCCTTGGTCGAGGGGCCTTTATATAGGGCCTGGGGGCGCCCGGAGCGCTCGGGGCGCCCGGAGCGCTCGGGGCGCCCGGTTTGACCGGGTCAAACACTTATCCTTTAGGCTTCGCTGGGGCTGCTTCGATGCTTTGTTATTGGGGGCGCCCGGGACGCTGGGGGCGCCCGGGAGCACGAGGGCGCCCGGGAGCACGGGGGCGCCCGCAGGATGTACTGTCGAAGCTTGCTTCTGATTTGTGTGTTTTGTGTTCACCTTGGGGGCGCCCGGGACACTCCGGGCGCCCTAGTCAGCTATTGTCTCACTCCTTTGAGGCTCACTGAGCTGCAGACTCTCATTCCTTCGGTCCTGCATCCAGGGTTAGTCCAAAACACAACAAGACATTAAAAGGTTGGTTTATACAGCCTTAGCTATCTTGGTTCTGACTTTGGTCTCCAAAATGGAGCCCTAGGTCGAACCAACGCCTACTGTTCCCTCGACGGGGAACGCGTCCTCACCTACTCCTCTCGGGAGAATTTACCTGATGCCAACCGTTCCTCTGGTTGGACTTTTGCCTGACGGTCCTTTGTCAGGTCTTGGATGCCGAGCTGCCCTTCGCCCGGTGCCTAGCATTCCTTCGCTAGGGCTTCAGTCCCAGGCTGTCCTTCGCCTGGCGCCTAGCAGTCCTTCGCTAGGGCTTTTGACTCTAGCATTCCTTCGCCAGTGCCTAGCAGTCCTTCGCTAGGGCTTTTTACCCTGGCATTCCTTCGCCAGTGCCTAGCAGTCCTTCGCTAGGACTTTTCCTGCACACTAGAGTAACTTGTTAGAAAACAAGTAAGACTTAACTTTTGACCTCTGTTGCCATTATCAAAACACAGGTTTGACTTGGGTGCATTCTGCACCAACAGCTTCCTGGGCACCTGACTTGAATCAGGCGCCCAGTAAGGTGGTTAGGTGCCCTGGTTGGGCAACCCTTCCCAGGCGCCTAGTAAAGGCGCATGAGGCTTCCTAGGCACCTGGGAGGCTCCCAGGCGCCTAGGAAGGAAGGTTTTATCCATGCTGCGATTTCGGTGCTGCGATGAAGTTTTGACCGCGACGTGGCAGGAGGCCAAGAGCTCTGAGCCACCCAAGAATGTAGTATGTAAAGGGGTTTGACCCCTCACTTCAGAACAATAACTTTCACATCCGCTAAAGCATTTTGTGCAAAGCAAAAGCGCTACGACGATGCTCTGCGACCAAGGAGGCTCCAGGAGGAAGTGTCCGGCGCTTCGGACTTCCAGAGTTGGTCGAGATTTTTATTTTGGTTTTCTTTTAGTTTGCATTTTAAGTTGTATTTATTTATCATTCTTGTGTTTGTACTTAAATTGTAAGACGGGTTGCTCCGCCTCCGTAAAGTCCAGAAAGGAGACCACTTGTGGACTCACGCTGAATACTTAGGCCTTGGATGTACTTACCCTAGGGGGTTGGGAACCAATAAATCCCATGAGTCTTTCTGCTGTCTTCCTTTTTTATTTTATATTTCCGCTGCATACTAACTCTGATAGAAAGATGATCGAATGAAGTTTTTTGACGAAATTATTTGAGTCGATATTCACCCTTCTTCTATCAACCAGCATCGATCCTACAAGTGGTATCAGAGAAGGTAGCTCTTCACCGGACTAACAGCCGAAGGAGCAAAGAAGCCAGAAATTGAGGGGGAGCAAGGGTGAATACAGGTACATTTTAAATTATGTCATTTTTTAAATTCCACATAATATGTTTTAAGTCCAGGGAGAGAGGACACTATAAAAATCAGTGTCCTACGCGTAAAATTCGAGTGACACCACCGGTACAAAGGAATCGGCGCCTGGAGTCCGGAGGGACAAAAGTCACATCCGGTATTTCAAGTGTCAAAAGTAGGGACACAACAAGAGCCAATGTCCGACCACGATAAAGAAGGTATGAAAAGTTAATTTTTGTAACAATGCTTTTCAATTTCCTACACAGTTACACAATTTTCCTGCTAAATTAGATTATTTACATAATAAATTAATGTATTGCATGACAAATTAGCTAGTAATGGATCCAACATTGACAATATTAAAATATCAAATATTAATTCTTTAATCCTTAATATTAATGCTAGAATTTTTGAAATTAATAATAATACTTTAATTTCTAATATTTCTGATAATTCTGATAATGCTAAGGATAATAATAAAATCTTAATTTCTAATATTTCTGATAATTCTGATAATATTGAGGATAATGATAAAATCTTAATTTCTAATATTTTTGATAATTATGATACTTCTAAGGATAATGAGGAAATCTTAATTAATAATATTACTATTAATTCTGATAATTCTAAGAAAAATGATGAAATTTTAATTAATAATATTGTTGATAATTTTAATATTTCTGAATATAATGTTCAACCTATTTCTGAAGATAATGCTACAACCTTAGTTAGTAATTTTGAAAATTATTCTACTTAGTGTGAAGATAATAATATAATTTAAATTAATAAATTTGAATATAACTCTGAAGATGAAGATAAAGATGAATTTATTAAAATTAAAATTATATTTAATAAGGCTTACAAGAATTCAAATAAAGCAAAAGTATTAAACAAACTTGAAAACATAAATACAAAAGAAATAATAGATGAATCAGAGATTTTTGAATTAATGGAAATGATACAACTAAACCCAAAATTGTTAACAATTTAAACTGTAATTAATTGTTAATAAGTTAATTAATTTTTAATAATTTAAACCTTAATTAATTCTTAATAATTTAAACATTAATTAATTCTTAATAATTTAAACTATAATTAATTTTTAATAATTTAAACTATAATTAATTTTTAATAATTTAAACCTTAATTAATTCTTAATTACTTCAACTTTAATTAATTCTTAACTAATTAATCCTTAATTAATTCTTAACTAATTAATCTTTAATTAATTCTACAACTTAAATTTTTATTAACTCTAAATCTTAATTAATTAATGATTTAATTTTAATTCTTAATTCAACAAAATCCATGAACTAAATTCTAATTAATTAACTCCAATTGTGAAACTAAATAAAATCCTACTCAACTGTAACATTTAACTTAATAAAAATAAATATGTCAAAGAGGGTTGACATATTCGTGGGTTCACACGTTTTGTATCAAATCAAGAATTTGATACTTTATTAGAAACCTAATTAAATGATTTGACTTGATTGATACATGCATATCTGCCATGTTCATGTATCTGTCTATTTTTCAATATAAATTGTCATGTCATTCATGCTAGTTTATTTTCTGCTTAATTTAGAATGGATAGCCAGGAAAAGGAGTGGTTGATTCTTGCCCAACATAGTACCAAGGTGGGGCGAGATGATAGTACGTTAGGGAAGCTTGGTCTAGAAAGTCAGGAAGGGTAAGGAGTACTCGACCTGGTCGACTTAGCTAAGTGGAACTACCCGAAGCTATCTCGCCACATCATAGACTAGTTAGACCAAAATTTTTCAAAGAGTAAATTAAAAGTATTCATTCTTTAAAAGGGTTTGTCTAAGGAAATGGTTGATTATCCAATTAGGCTATGGCCAAAGAAGACCTCTGTGCCTCGCCAAGACCTGAAAGCCGATTATTGAAAATTAGTTTTAAGCTACTAATTGATTAAACATGAATCAAACTCAAGATTAAGCAATCTATAAAATTGAGAAAAATTATTCAAGCATCTCACAACACACATAAGGAAACCATGCTTGTTTGTATTGCGACACTTAGAATGGGTGAGATGTTAAGGACTAATTAATTGACAAATGTCTTTGAAAATACTTTCAAAATCTTTAGGATATTTTCTTAAAAATATATTTTCAAAATAATATTTAAACATAATAATATTTTAATGAATTTCATGCTTGATTGGGTGTTTATGTATAAATATATATTTAAAAAATTATATATCTTTTCAAAAATTATTTATCCTACACTTAGACACAAAGCTTCTAGGTCAACACTAGAGTTCCTTGAGACACTTAGGTAGAGTTCCTTATAGTTAACAAGGGTAGCCAAAAGGTTGTTGATGCAGTCTGACCCTAATTGTTATTTTGGTGTTGACATCGATTTTAGTTTAGGTTGATGATTATGATTATGGTTAAGTCCTAATCGGGGATTAGGCACGGAGTGATTGGAAAATCCTAGCTTGGAGAGCTAGGTGGTGAAAAGTCCTAACCTGGAGGGTTAGGTGTGAAAAATCCTAGCTTGGAGGGCTAGGTGTTGAAAAGTCCTAATTCGGAAGGGTTGGGTGAAAAGTCCTAGCTTGGAGGGCTAGGTGAAAAGTCCTAACCTGGAGGGTTAGGTGAAAAGTCTCAACTTGGAGGGTTAGGTGAAAAAGTCCTGGCTTGGAGGATCAGGTCCTAGATTGGAGGGCTAGGTGTGGAAAAGTCCTAATTCGAAAGGGTTGGGTGAAAAGTCCTAGCTTGGAGGGCTAGGTGAAAAGTCCTAACTTGGAGGGTAAGGTGAAAAGTCCTAACTTGGAGGGTAAGGTGAAAAGTCCCAACTTGGAGGGTTAGGTGAAAAAGTCCTGGGTTGGAGGGTCAGGTCCTAGCTTGGAGGGCTAGGTTGGGTGAAACCCTAGCTTGGAAGGCTAGGTTTGAGTCCCTGGATCGGTCTGGTGACCGATCAGGGAAGTTGGCACGCTGCTCCTTCGTGGATCGCTCTGGTGACTGATCCAGCGATGACTGATCGGTCGGGTGACCGATCAGGGAGCACACAATGAGGTTGGAACCTACTGTACGGCTCCTGATCGATCTGGTGACCGATCAGGGAGTGTGCAGTTCACCCACTGTTTGGCTCCTGATTGGTCTGGTGACCGATCAGGGAGTGTGCAGTTCACCCACTGCTTGGCTCCTGATCGGTCTGGTGACCGATCAGGGAGCACACAGTGAGGTTGAGTTCCCCTGCTAATCTGCTCCTGATCGGTCTGGTGACCGATCTGGATCACTGTGCAGATCGTTCTGGAGAACGATCAAGCGTCGCGAGTTCCTCACTATGACCGATCAGGACGGAGCCTGATCGGTCTGATCACGACCTGATCGATCCGGTGACCGATCAGGAGGGTTGGACTGCGAAGCTCAGAAATCGCCCGGTAAAGGGGTGGATCGGTCTGGTGATCGATCCACAGCCTGGGATCGGTCTGGTGATCGGTCCAGGAGAGTCCCAGAGAAATTACGATTTCTGATTGAGCGTTGGGGACCGATCAGGATGGAGCCTGATCGGTCTGAACCCAGTTGGATCAGTCTGGTGACCGATCAGGAGTCTCTCTGATCAATCCGGTGATCGATCACTTTAATTCAAATTGCACTGTCAGACGCTTTGATCACACCTGAACGTATCTGATTCTCTGCGCTTAACATCTAATACTTGATTTTCTAATTGATATGCTGTGCTAATGCTCTGATTAAGCTGCAAGTGACAAGGAAGGATGCAAACACTCAAGGAGAGTCAATAGAGGCCTTTCGTTGGAGCAGGTTTGTCCATTTGCAATCTCAGGTTGCAACGGCTGGAGCTGCAGACTCGAGCTGCTGACTGGAGCGTGGCTGAGGGAAGCTCAGGGAGTCCAGGGAGAGCTCAGTGGTAGCTGGCGTTGGCAGGTGAGCAGCTGGAGGCTGCAGTGAGATGGTGTCACCTGGCGTTCAGTGGAGAAACAAAAGGAGCGTAGCGGGGAAGAGTAGAGGAGAGTTCGGAAGTGACTTCTGGCTTGAGTTCTTGCTGCACGATCGTTTTTCTCCACACTTTGCTTGTGCGATTACATCCATCATCTTGAGCAAGCAACTATGATCTTTGAGGCAACCATCGGTTACTTGGGCACTTGAAAGAAGGAACAAGAGGCTTGAGTCTATCAGCGAGAAGACACGAAGAAGGGTGTTCTTGCGTGAGATTTGCGCTGAGTGGAGCTCGGGAGAAGCTTGCTGTGTTCTTGTCTGTTCTAAGTGCTATGTAAGATCTTTCTTGTGTTTCATTGTGCTTAAAACTCTATCTTTGTTGAAACGCTGTGGAGAGGTTACTCCACCGAGAAGGAGGTTGCATTTTATCCGGTGTTCGCCGGGGCTTGATCTGCCGACGATCAAGGGATCGCCCACCTCACGAGCACGCCAAGGAGTAGGGGCAAGTTATCCCCGAACCTTGTAAACCCTCCTTGTTAGCGATCTTGTTAGTTGTTTTAGTTTGTTTTTGTTTTCTGCATTTCTGCACTTCTTTGTTTCCATTGTTTCCGCTGCCGTGCTACTAACCATAACGTGCAGAGAAACCCTTAAGCGAAAGAAGTTTGTGTCTGGCTATATTCACCCCCCCCCCTCTCTAGCCATCCAAGTTCCAACAAGTGGTATCAGAGCTTGGGGCTCTGTACAAGCGGATTAACAACCGAGAGCTATCAAGAATGGCTTTGAGAGAAGTCTTCTCCACCACCCGACCTCCTTTCTTCGATGGAGCAGATTTCCAATATTGGAGATCGAAGATGGAGTACTACCTAAAGATGGACATCAACACTTGGTTCGCTGTGAAGGAGGGTTTCACCCCTCCAAAGGATGATGAAGGCAAGGAACCCGAATCATGGCGTTGGTCGGCTGAACAAACCCGAAAGAGTGAAGCCGACGCGAAGGCGGTGGTGACCCTACAATGTGGCATGAACAAAGACCAACTCATCAAGGTTGGTCCATTTTCAAGTGCAAAAGACTTGTGGAACAAGCTCATCGAACTCCACAAGGGAACCCGAGACTCAAGAATCGCCAAGAGGCACTTATTCCTCAATCAACTTCAAAACCTCTCCATGAAGGAGAATGAGACTGTAAGTGAGCTCCACAGTAAATTCAAAGAGGTATTGAATGGTCTCCACTCAATTGATGAAAAGGTCGAAAATCGCGACCTTGTGAGGTATATGTTAAAAGCATTTCCAAGGAATGCTTTGTGGTCATCCATGGTGGATGCGTACAAAGTTTCCAAGGATTTATCAATTGTTAAACTAGATGATCTATTTTGTGAAATGGAATTACATGAGATGGCTAACAAAGGCCCCAAGGAAAAGGGGATTGCCTTAGTTGCAGGGGACCGATCCAACAAGAAGAAGAAGGAGGGGAAGAAGGAGAAGGGAGTCTCCTCATCTTCATCCTCTTCTGAATCCAAATCCGATTCTGAGGAAGATGGCAGCGGGTCTTCTTCCTCCGAGATGGCAAATTTTGTGAGAAGGATGATGAGAAGGGGTCGACGCTTCAAGGGTAAAGATAACCCTAGTGAAGCTAAAGTTGATAAGTCTAATGCTTCGTGTTATGAGTGTGGCAGGAAAGGGCACTTCAAGAGTGAATGCCCAAAGCTAAAAAAGAAGGAGGAGAAATCCAAGAAGAAAGAGGAGAAATCAATGAAAAAGAAGAAGGCCTTGAAGGCCACGTGGGATGAGTCCTCCTCAAGCTCATCGGATGAAGAGGAGGAGAAGAGCACAAGGCATGTGGCACTCATGGCTCTTGGAGAAGAAAACAATGATGAATCCTCCGACTCCTCGAACGCGGCTTCATCATCTTCGGATGATGAAGAGATAACCTCTCCCGAACTTGAAAAATGTTATAGAGCAATTGCATGTTTAACCAATATGTTGAAGAAGTCAAAAAAATAGGGTTAAATAATTGCAATTAGAAGTTGAACAATTGAAATCATCTAGGGATGAGAACATAGATGATTTACATGTTGAAATGTTAGAGGATGAAATTAAATCTTTGAAAATTGAGGTTGAACATTTGAAATTCTCTAGGGTTGAGGATGTAGATGATTTGCATGATGAATTGTTAGAGGATGAAAACAAATCATTGAAGAGTGAAGTTGAGAGACTCAAGAATATTCTTGAAAAATTCTCAACTAGCTCAAAGACCCTAGATATGATTTTGAATGCCCAAAGGGCGGTCTACAATATGACCGATATTGGTTACCGACCCAAAGAACCATCATTCGTGTCCTTAATGTCTAGGACCGGTGTTAGGCCACTTAAGACACCCAAGGTTCATAAGAAAGTTGTCAAGGCATGGGTGCCCAAGTCTTGTCTAGTAGGTGCTTTAGGTCCCAAGGTTTGGGTACCTAATGTTGGGACCGGGTGCATGTCGACAAGGATACGAGTTCGTAAAATTTTAAATTTTTACGTGCAGCGGAAGAATTTGCATAAAATAATTTCCTAAATTATTTTAACTTCGTATCTAGCATGCAACCTTATAGTGTGTTGACATAATCATAAAATAAAACTTTGCGGAAAAGTAAACTAATTTACCAAGTACCTCGCGTAACTCGAAGTAAGGGACGAGATCCAACCGTAGCGTCCCTTGGAAGCTCCGCCTCTATTCGCGTCCACGCCGAGTTCTCTTCGGGATGACTTCGCAAAGTCACGAGTTTTGTGCCGACGAGAACTACTAGATTCTATATAGGCACAACAAAGAAGATCAAGAGAAGAAAAGGAAACTAACCACCAAGAAAACGGAATCGAATTCCGGGAAGAGAGGAGTCGCTATCCGCTTCTTCTTCTTCTTGCTTCGTTTCTTCTTCTTCTTGAAGCTCACGGCAACAACCTTGCTTGGGTGTAGGTTGGGCGCCGGCCCTAATAGAGCTAGGGTGGGCGCCGGCCCTAAGGGAGGGAGAGGAGAAGGAGAAGAGAATAAGAGGGAGAGAGGGAGCTACTTCTCTTGACAACTCAATTGGAATTAAGGGCTTGCCTTTGGTTCCTTTATATAGTAGCATCTCCCTTGCCAAGTCTCCCTCTTAACGGAATTAACGGAATTAGTTATCATAAGAAATTTATCCTATAAATGCTCTTATGAATTATTCCGTTTAAACCAAGTTTTATTATAACTAACTTTATAATAAAACTAATTAGTTATCATAAGAAATTTATCCTATAAATTCTCTTATGAATTATTCCGTTTAAACCAAATTTTATTATAACTAACTTTATAATAAAACTAATTAGTTATCATAAGAAATTTATCCTATAAATTCTCTTATGAATTTTATTATAACTAACTTTATAATAAAACTAATTAATCTCTCCTTTTATTATGGAATAAATTTTATAAGAAATTTATAAACTTTCTTATTATGGAAAAATTAATTCATAATTGATTTTATAAAATTAAAATAAACCAATTCATAGATTATTTTAACTTCCATAAAAAGAATAAATTTCTATAAATTTATTTATATAAATTTCTTTATACAAATTTATTTATCCATAATTTATAAAATAAATCGCGCTAGATCTATTTTATTAATTAAACCAAAATTAAATGGTTTCTCCCTTTAATGTGGCCGGCCATCCAAGGAGGGTTAGCACCCTCTTTGGCCGGCCAAACCAACCCGAACCGGTCGCAAATTAAACTCATTTAATTCGCCCAATAAGCCTTCAAAAGACTTAGCCATTTTTAGCTTCCATTGCGCCTCTGATTAACTCAGATTCGACTTATATCTCTTGATCGGAAAATCCAATTTTCAACTCGTTTTAAATCCCTCGGATTACTCGTAGTGCGTGTGACTAAATAGGCTTTTGATTTATGTTGGCCGTCTATAATCAACCAATTATAGAACGATCATGAGTGGCACCTAGTAGTACATCATGATCCCCAATTAATCGAAAGATCAACGGTTTGACCTCAGAAGAAATTATTCTGAAACCCTTCAGCAGCTCTAATGAATCGTGCCCCATTCCCTTCACCACCTTATACCCACTTGGTTCAGGACACGGTCTATGGTGTCAGTCCCCACTAAGCTGACTACGTCACACCTAGCCCAAGTAGTGTCTTTCTCGTCCATTGGATTTCTAATTACTCTCATGTATTTTAGAGACTCGCACTCTAAACATGATATACTCTGGCCAGAGATTTCTGAGTAACAATCCGACGATAGGCCTGGGTATACATCTCCTCGCAAGGAGTGGTGAATCCTTTGTAGGCTGTTCAAACATCTTCGGGCACTTCGGCTTATACCCAATCATCCTGGGTCCACACCTCCTTGGAGATGCTTGCTTAAGATGTTAAAGTATAAGTCTCCATGACCAAGATGACTTGAACACCGCAAGTCAAAGGAACATCGCACTTAAGCTACAGTAAGAACTTCATTGACATATCTACATGTAGATTCCCATATGAAGTCTTACAGCTAATCACTCCAATGAACTAGTTCCCTTAACTAGCATCCATGTTTATCTTCGGACATCCCAATGTCACCAGCTAGTGAGAATCAGCTGATTAGAGAATAACCCATGCTAGTCTCAACAGAATTGATAGTGTCCGTTTTTATCAATTCATCGACTAGGGATATTTTCAATACTTCACATTTGCACATTTAGAGATAATCACTAGTTGTGATCCCATCACAAATTCTCTTATGCTGTGAGTTGTATTGCGGACATTCAGTAGATGAGTTTAAGATCCCAATCAAATACACAAAACATGTATACTCAAATAGTGAATTATCATTTATTAATATAAATGTTTACATCATAAGGCGATTGCCTTAGGACACTTCTCTCATATCACTAACACCTAAAACTTCTATTTTTCAAATTATGTAGGTTATGATTGAGGGGAAGCATCTATCAACTTGGTTCGTTGATAGTGGATGCTCCAAACACATGACCGGGGATAGTGTTGGATCGAGAGAAACGATAGAGGGGGGGTGAATATCGTTAAACGCTTTTCGGATGAAAACTAGAGCAAGTACGCAGTGGAATAAAAAAAACAATCGCGAACATAGGTAGTTTTACTTGGTTCGGAGCCTAGGTCGACTCCTACTCCAAGGCCCACGGTCGTTGACCGTTTACTGGGGAAATTCTATATGTGCGTAATAATTCTTACAAAAAGATTACAGTAGTAGTATAACAGAATTGAAATGACAGTTCTTCGTTACCGACGTCCTGTATGGAATGTTTCTCGGAGCAGAGGGAGGTCGGCGGCGCTTGTGTGTCGAGTTGGAAGGTTTCTGGAGCAAAGCGCAGGAGCAGAAGAACGTAACAGCGTTGGAAGTAGTGTTGTTCGAAGCCTTGGGGTCGAGGGCCCTTTTATAGGCCCTAGGGGCGCCCGGAACGTCGGGGGCGCCCCCCCACATGTCGGCCGATCCGACTTTCACTCGGTCAGCTTCTGATCCCTTCAAACTCGGGATCAGATCATGACGGGGGCGCCCGGGACGCTGGGGGCGCCCGCATTGACCGGGTCAAATCTTATCCCTTGGCTTCGCTGGCTTCTGGTTCGTAGGCTTGCACTGGGGGCGCCCGGGACGCTGGGGGCGCCCGGGAGCATAGGGGGCGCCCGGGAGCACGGGGGCGCCCCGCCCATAAGCTGCAGAAGCTCACTTTGCTTTGCTTTGTTTTGTGTTCACCTTGGGGGCGCCCGGGACACTCCGGGCGCCTTGGTCAGCTGCTGCCTCACTCCTTTGAGGCTCTCTGAGCTACAGACACTCGTTCCTTCGGTCCTGCATCCAGGGTTAGTCCAAACCAACATAAAGCAGTAATATGTTAGTTTATACAGCCTTAGCTGTCTTGGTTCTGACTTTGGGTCTCCACAATGGAGCCCTAGGTCTAACCGACGCCTACTGTTCCCTCGACGGGGAACGCGTCCTCACCTACTCCTCTCGGGAGAATGTACCTGATGCCAACCGGCTCCTCCGGTTGGACTTTTGCCTAGAGGTCCTTCGCCAGGTCTTGGATACCAAGCTGTCCCTCGCCCGGTGCCCAACATTCCTTCGCCAGGTCTTCAGTCCCAAGCTGTCCTTCGCCTGGTGCCTAGCAGTCCTTCGCTAGGGCTTCAGTACCCTGGCATTCCTTCGCCAGTACCTAGCAGTCCTTCGCTAGGACTTTTTACCCTGGCATTCCTTCGCCAGTGCCTAGCAGTCCTTCGCTAGGACTTTTCTTGCACACTTGAGTAGCATGTTAGATAACAAATAAGACTTAACTTTTGAACCCTTTTGCCATTATCAAAACTCAGGTTCGACTTGGGTGATTTCTGTACCAACAGATAGATCATTGTTTGCCACACTTCAAAGAAAAAGTAGAGGTAATGTTTTATTTGGTAACAATGGTAGTCTTAAGGTCATAGGAATAGGAGACTTTCAAATATCTGAATGTATTAGAATTAAAAATGTCCTTCTAGTCAAGGGGATGACATTTAATCTCCTAAGTGTCTGTCAATTGTGTGATGCGGGTTACACAATTGATTTCCAACCAAGTCAATGTCTAGTTAGACAACATGACAACCTTGACACGGTACTAGTAGGAACTAGAGTAGATATCATTTACCAAGTTTCCTTTAAAAGTGCTATTAATGCTTTTGCTAAGTGTCTCATGTCAAAAGAAGAGGAGTCCACCCTTTGGCACCGGAGGTTAGCACATGTTAACATGAAGAACATCCGGAAGTTAGCCAACAAGGGATTAGTTCGTGGCTTACCAAGCATCAAGTATGAAAAAGACAAACTTTGTGATGCATGTCAAATGGGTAAACAAACCAAATCTGCACATAAAGGTAAAAGCGCTGTAAGTACTTCTACCGCATTAGATTTACTTCATATGGACTTGTTTGATTGTAGCACTATCATATCATTGAATGGAAGTAGATATTGTTTTGTTATTATTAATGATTTTACTAGATAGACATGGACTTATTTTCTTAAATATAAGGATCAAACCTTAGATGTCTTCATTTCTTTTTGTAGAAGGGTTGAAAATGAAAAATCATCAACAATTAAGACAATAAGAAGTGATCATGGAGGTGAATTTCAAAATCAACGATTTTTAGAATTTTGTCAAGATAGAGGGTATAGACATGAGTTCTCCACACCTAGAACACCACAACAAAATGGTGTTATAGAGAGGAAGAATCGTGTTTTACAAGAGGCTGCACGAAGCATGCTCAATGAGTACTCACTACCGAGTTACTTGTGGGCTGAAGCTGTAAACACAGCTTGCTACGTGCAAAACCGAGTCCTCATCCATAGGTTCTTAGGAAAGACTCCCCATGAACTTTGGTTTGGAAAACCACCTACGGTTAAACATCTTAGGGTGTTTGGTTATAAGGTATTTATCCTAAACACCAAGGACCACCTTGGAAAGTTCACGGCAAAGGCTGATGAAGGGATACTAGTCGGGTACTCCTTAGTTAGCAAAGCCTATCGAGTCTACAATAAGAAATCTAGATTGGTTGAAGAGTCTTCTGATGTGGTTTTTGAAGAAATTCCAAGAGCAAATGACCAATCAGAAAATGTAGAAGGAGTTCAACTCGAACTTAGGAGACTAAGTTTGAATGAAATTCCAAGTGTTGTTGATGGTGATGAATCCGATGACGATGAGACTAGACAACCCATTGATCAGCCGGATCCTGAGGCTGAGCCGGTGTCTAGTGAAACCATTCAAGAAGCACCACCAACACCTAGGCAAACAAGATTAGCCTCTAGTCATCCCCAAGACCAAATTGTTGGAGATATCCATCATGGGGTTAAGACTAGATCATTCTTCCGGAATGAGGCTAATAAAGTTGCTTTAATTTCTGAAATTGAACCTAGGAAAATTGATGAAGCATTAAATGATCTTGATTGGATCATCGCAATGCAAGATGAACTAAGTCAATTCGAAAGAAGTCAAGTTTGGGACTTAGTCCCTAGACCCAAGAAGACCACCATTATTGGAACCAAATGGGTCTTCAAAAACAAATTAAACCATAAGGGAGAAATCATAAGAAACAAGGCACGCTTAGTAGCCAAGGGCTATAGTCAAGTTGAAGGCCTTGATTATGATGAGACCTATGCTCCCGTGGCACGATTGGAGTCCATCCGATTGATGCTTGCATTTGCAGCACATCGGGGTTTCAAGTTATATCAAATGGATGTCAAATCGACCTTTCTAAATGGTTTAATTAGAGAAGAGGTCTATGTTGAACAACCTCCGGGGTTTGAGAGTACTGAATTTCCAAACCATGTATTTAAGCTCAAAAAGGCACTCTATGGCCTTAAACAAGCACCCCGAGCTTGGTACGAGCTGTTGTCAATATTTTTAATTGAGAAAGGCTTTGTAAGAGGCCAAATAGACCCTACACTATTTCTACGGAGAGATGTGACAATATATTTGTAGCCCAAGTATATGTCGATGACATAATTTGTGGCTCAAATAACAAGGGTTATTTAAATGAGTTCATTGGACACATGGAAAGTGAATTTGAAATGAGTCTAGTGGGAGAGTTGACTTTCTTCCTTGGACTTGAAATCAAACAACCCCGAGATGGGATCCATGTGCACCAATCGAAGTATACTCAAGAGATGCTTCGAAAATTCAATATGAGTGATTCAAAAGCGGTAACCACTCCCATGGCTACAAACACAAGATTAGACAATGATGAGAGTGGTAAACCTGTTGATTTGACTCAATATCGGAGCATGATAGGTAGTTTGCTATACCTCACAGCCAGTCGACCTGATATACTTTTCGCTGTGGGTATGTGCACTAGATATCAAGTTTGTGCCAAGGAATCTCACTTGATTGCTGTCAAGCGAATTTTGAGATACCTCAAAGACACAATTGGTGTCAGTCTATGGTACCCCCGTACCGAATCATTTGACCTAATTGGCTATACCGATTCCGACTACGCTGGATGTAAGTTGGATCGAAAAAGCACTAGTGGGGGTTGCCAAATTTTAGGATCATCTTTAGTTAGTTAGTCAAGTCGAAAGCAACATTGTGTTGCTCTCTCCACGACCGAGGCAGAATATATTGCTATGGGAGAGAGTATATCACAATTGTTGTGGATAATTCATACTTTAGAGGACTATGGATTAAGCTACAAGGGTGTGCAAGTGTTGTGTGACAACATTAGCACAATTAACCTAACAAAGAATCCAGTCCATCACTCTAGGACCAAACATATTGAAGTGCGTCACCACTTCATTAGAGATCATGTTGCTAGAGGAGATGTTGTACTCTCATATGTAGAGTCCAAATCAAATTTAGCAGACATTTTCACTAAACCACTCCCTGAAAATGATTTTAGCTTTTTAAGAAGGGAGTTGGGAATGTGTCACGCTTCATAGGTTACAAAATGCACTCAAAACCCTTCATGATTAGTTCTAATTATTGGGATACAATTGGGTAACTTTGGGGGCATCTCACACAAACTATAAGGTTTACCAAAACATTTTTGTTTGCTAGAAATGGGGTGAGATGTTAGGATCAACTCAATTTCTAAAAATGTCAATGCATCCCTTGAGAAATTAAGTTGACGAGATAAAAATCACTTCGGTGACCAAGTATGGGGCAAACCAGTGCATAACACATGTGTATTTGGCTCCATGATCATACTTGGGCATTCCAATCAAGGAAACTTGATTGGAGACTTGAATTTGGTACAAACTTGTTTGAATGTTTGTTGATTGAGCTTGACTCCACTTGGGTGGAGCAAAGTGATTGTTGAACTCATAAGGACCTTTGATCCTTGTTTAGGGATCAATTATAGTCAAGGAATCACTCCCAAGATCGATATTCTTCATCAGATCTTATCAGAAATTAAAGGGAAGTCTGAAACTGAAAGTTTCAGATTGTATCAGGGAATATCAGGAACCCTGATCGGTCACTGGACCGATCAGGCTTAGGGCTGATCGGTCACTGGACCGATCAGGCTTAGGGCTGATCGGTCACTGGACCGATCAGGCTTAGGGCTGATCGGTCCCCGGACCGATCTAGCTCCTTCCTGTAGTGATCGATCCACAGACCGATCAGAGGGGTCACAGAGACTTGGCGAAATTTTGATCTAAACATTCTGTGCTGGCCTGAATCGGTCCCCCGATCGATCTGGCACCCCGTGGTGATCGGTCCACAGACCGATCAGGGGGCTCACAGAACTCTCTCCGAATCCTACTGTTCGCATCCTGATCCATCAGCCGATCGATCAGGAGTCTGCCTGATCGGTCACCCGACCGATCAGGACCAGGCCAGTCCGATCAGGCCGGAGCCTGATCGGTCTGGGCGCTATCAGTTCGAACGGTGATCCGTTCAACCGCATTAAAGTTTGGTTGGTGGACCGATCCACCAACCGGTTTAATCACGGATTCTCTTCACTTCCCAAGCCCTAGCCGACCAAAACTTCTCAGCGCCGAACCCCCTCTCCTTCTTCCTTGCGCATACGATTCTTCTTCTTCTTGTTGTGCGTGTGCGATCCTGAGAAGGTGTCCTGCAAGCTCTTCCTTGTCTTCTGCGAGTTCTCTTCTACTCAAGGACTTGAGCTCATCTCTTGCGTCAAGAACTTCTCCTACGTGAGCTCTCCTTTCAGCCTTCAAGATCCTCTCAAATCAACATCAATGGCACCTAAGTGAGTTTTTGTTTAGTTTTTCTTGCAGATCAGTTCATAGATTATTAGTTTGTGCTAATCATGATTTTCATTTTGTGTTGTGGTGTATCTTGTGCCGTGACCCCATGTGTCTGCCGTGATCCTTCCTTGTCATGTCTTGTCTTTGATCAAATGTCTTACCTTATGATTATTTCTCCGTGATCAAATCTATTGCCATGATCCACTCCTACTGATTAAATCTAATTTGATCCATGTCTTACCTTATGTTCACTGTTTGGGTCATTGATTACATCTTGTCTTTTGATTAAACCTTAATTTGTATCATGATTTGATTCACTTCTCTTGATCAAACCTGCTGTGTTGATCATTCCATCCTTTAGAAAGTCTTCTAAGGGAAAAGAACCCGTAGTGGGCAGCTCGAAGGGCAAAGCCCCTTCTTCATCCGCGCCCTCCCGAAGGCCTCAGCCTTCTTCAAGTTCTCGGTTCCCCAATGCTGCCTGTGAATAGGCTTTTCAATCCCGTACCTTCAAATTAGTCTCCTGTCGATCAATTGATGTTCCCTTTCTGACCGAGCACTGCCCCTCCATCATGGAGATAGTCACTTTCTACAATCTTGGCTTTCTCCTATGTCTTGAAAGGACTATCAATTATGATCTTGTCTCAGAGTTTTACAACAATCTTCAATAAGGGCCTCAAGGAGGTTCGAATTCACTACCCGCGTCGCAAAGAGGAATCTCGATTTCTCTTATGAGATCTTAGCGGAGTATCTAGGTGGTCGACAATCGCCTAACCTGTATTCTATCTACCCTGAGCTTCCTGACCCGTTGTTGGCTCCTTTTGCGGATGTCACACTCGACTCTATTTATCAGCATTTCTTTGGTCATCCTCGCCCAGCCGGGCTTAATGAGTTGGGTCCTGATTTTTCGACCTTTGTAGCACTCCGTCTCTCTCCTACCGATTACGTACTCTTCAAGATCATTACAAATTGTATCCTGCCAATCACTTCCAAGCCCTTAGCTGAGATCCTACCCTATCATTGCCTGATGCTTTATGGCATGCACCGCCGCATGGACTTTGATATCATTGAGAGCATTTTTCAGTCCGATCTTATCCTATCGAGAGTCGAGCGACGCACGGTCTATATG
>JAGFNQ010003158.1:50988-109310 GCA_024364735.1 Boesenbergia rotunda | reverse complement strand
CCTTTAATCAAGATCAATTTCGTCAACCCTAGCCAGCAAACTGAACCCCCTTAAATAGAGCTCGTGGCTGAACTATCCGTTACCAGTTGACTAGTTCCAACACTAGTCGATGATCCAGCCGAATCCAAATGTTAAAAACCAACATTCGAATTCCGAGCCGACACCAGTCGATTGCACAGAAGATTATCGATCTAATCTTTCTGTGACCTCTACCAGTCGATGGTAAAATCTAAACCTAGGGTATCCCTTTCCGAGTACAGTTCACTCGCACTCGGACCCTCACGACTCACTTGACTCTTCCTTTGTAGTTTGACTCTTGCTTTTTCAAGCCTTCTTTGCTTTGGCTCTTGTCCCTCGGATGCATACAAGCCCACGTTTGTCTCCACATGTCATCCTTAGCATATGCCTCGAAGTTCGCTTCCCTCGGCTCATCGTTGCTGCTTTGCCCATGGTCCCTCAGATGTCTCTCCATCCTTCATCATGTAGGATCGGTGTCGGTCGATAGAGGGGGGGGGTGAATATCGACTCGAATAATTTCGTCAGAAAATTTCGTTCGATCGTCTTTCTATCAGAGTAGTACGCAGTGGAAATAATAAAATAAACCAATTAGTAGTCTAAGTGCTCAGGTGTGCGTGGTGAGGTTTCTCCATCCACAAGGAGCGACATGAGCTAGTCGGAAGGTTCTCCGGGGACTAATCGACCGACAGATCGGGATAGTCCATCTTGCATACAGCCATGGAGTAGGAGTGTCATCTCTGAACCACATAAATCAGTGTGTCTCTTCTAGTTGTTAGTTTTAGTTTATATTATTGCTTGCGCAACTAACACGTGTAGGAAGAGAACCAAGGATTTGGGTGAGAACCTATTCACCCCTTTAGCCGGACTACGATCTCGTACAAGTGGTATCAGAGTGAAAGTTCGCCCATTTATGAACTAACTGTTGGGACAGTAAAGCACTAGAGGAAGATCACATTTGAAGAAACATTAGGGGACGACACCGTTATTCCACCTCTATACGATCGCGACAACATCGACTATTAGAGGTTACGGGTGAAGACATAGTTCGACATAGATTGGGACATGATGATCGCACTCGAAGAACAATACGAAGCCCTAAAAGACAAGCATGGGAAGAAGCTCCGACCGAGATGTTGGACCAAGGAGCAACAATCATAATTAAAGGCAAATAATAAGGTAATATCAATTTTAATTAGTTTTTTGCCTAATGATGTGATAAGTGGTGTAGGCGAATATAAGAATGCTCGTGAGCTATGGAGTAAGATGATTGCTCTACATAAAAACCCTACACAACCACTAGATGAAGAACCCAAGGAGATGGGTTTAATGATCCAAGAGGAGAAGAAAACCAATCGGATGAGGAGATGAGTTCAACATCCGAGAAGGAGAAAGAAGAAGAAGAATCATCCACTTCTTCAAGTGAAGTGGCACAAGAAGATGAGAAACTATGCACATCTTCCAAGGTTAAAGAGGAAGCCAAGACAAATGAAGAAGAAATATTGGAAGTCAACCTTGTAACTACCTCCACGAAAGTAAAATTAAAAGACCACATCATTTACTTTGGATGCAATGAGAAGGAATACTATAAGGACAACTGTCCATTGGGTAAGAAAGTGGTAAACCCCAAACCCATTTAATTCTTTTAAATTCTAATATGGGTTGTAAGGAGAAGAAGGATAAGAAACACATTCGGTGCTTCACATGTGGTAAGTGGGGCCACTACCATACTAAATGCTCAAGGAAGGGAGAATTCAAGAAGTTGGAGCATTTAAAGAAATTGGAGAAGAAGAAGAGGAAGAGCTCACATTAAGGGGGAACTACAAGGGTAAGAGAGGTACACCTTAATCTTAAAAGTAATTTAAATTTCTCCATACATGCTAGAAATAATTATCACTATTTACTCATACAAAATTTTGGTTTTAAATATCATGATTGGGGTAGGGTTAATAATGTAGATCATAACCCTAGAAAAATCATGCATCATGATAAACCTAGACATGTTAAACCTAAGGATCAAGACATTAATCTCAAGAAGATGAGACACATGCCTAGAATGGGTAAGTCTAGAAATATCCAAGGTGGACATGTTGACTCTAGGATTAAAATCCTAGAGAGACAAAATCAAGCTTTGAGGGGAAAGCTTGATAAATTAGAGAAAATCTTAGATAGATTCATTATTGGATCTAAAGGGTTATGTATGGTGTTAGGGAGCTAAACCCCCAACAATGATAGATCAGGCTTGGGATACTAATCTAGGTTCTCTAATGCTAAGGAAAAGTCATATGCAAGATTGTCATATGACTATAGCAAGGAGATGTCCAAAAATGGCAAGGGAGTATCATTTAAGGGTAAGAAGACCTTAATCAAGAACAAGGTGTCCAAGGTTAAAGGGAAGAAGAACTTAACCAAAGACAAGGTGTCCAAGGTCAAGAAAATTAGGTTTGTAGGGCAAGAGTCACCAGAGGTACATCGGTGTGGCCTTGTGATTGTAGATGAGTCACCTAGGGAGGTGGCTAAGGTTAAAAGCTCAGGGGGAGCTCTAAGAGCTATGTTGGGAACCATGGTCAATGGATCTCAGGTGGCTACTACTTAGGAGTCTAGTTGGACCATGGAATGTGCCAAAGGGTTTGAAGACAACTTGAGTCTCAATCCTTCGGATTTGGCACATTAGGATTGTGTTTCATGCATAAAAATATGACATTGAGGTCATATTGCATGAAAATTTAATTATTGATGTATAGATGTCATATAAACCAATGCTAGGGATGTATTATGGTTTGGTATGGGCAGATATATCAAGAGGAGACCAAAACTAGGAATTTAGGTCGATGTTCAATTGGACTATTTGTTGGTACCCTGGTTAGTTTTGATGTGATCAACCAAGTTAAGTTAGGTCCTATTGGTTTTGATCCCTCTGTCTAAGTGTGCAGGAACTTAGGAGCGAAGGAAGTCGAGCGTAAGACGCGGTGGACGAGAAGGATTGCATGGGGAAGTGAGTCGACGAGCTTGGTGCATCCGAGGGGCACAGAAACTGTGAAAGAGTACACCGGTGGAGCGAGAAGGACGTCCACAACGTCCAAGGGATGAGAAGCTAGAAGGAAGGATGCTCGAGGGGTGAAAGGTCGGAGTCGGGTTCGGGTTTGGGTTAGCCTAACTCCGATTGGCTAGAAATCACCCAAGAAGACTAGAAGTCAGGTTGGAGAGTGGTCAGCGGTTGCTGACCAAAAAGGCCACTCTCGGGCGCCCGTAAGCTTACGGGCGCCTGGCCTCTCGGGCGCCCAAGCATTAGGCTCCCGAGCACTCGGGTGCCCGTGAGCCTACAGGCTCCCGAGAGGCTATGTTTAGCCATTTGAGAATGTTGCCCATTGGATAAGTGTTAAGCCACGTGTCAGACGCCCAAGAGCACTCGGGCGCCCTATAAGTGTCACGTTAGCAAATGGATAACTTTGACCAGGGCTATAAATATGCCCCTAGAGCTCAGTTTCCAATCATTCATCAACTGTAAACAACTCAGTTATTAGTTTTCTTTTATCTTGTGCTTCAACGTCTGTAAAAGGCTTCTCCGCCAGAAGGAGATTTTGATAGTGAGCTTTAGTCGTCTTGGATTAGTAACCACCTAGGTTGCAACCAAGTAAATCTCTGTGTCTTAGCCTTTTATATGTTTAATTAGTTTATGTTTGTTTTAATTGATTTTTGCAACTAATCTGAATTTGTTGTGAGACCGCACAAAAGATTGGTTTTTATTTTACAGTGGCAATTCACCCCCCCCCCCTTGCCGGTCCACCTCGACCCGACAAGTGGTATCAAAGCCAGGAAGCCGCAGAAGGACTAACCGTCAACTGCAATAAATTTTAAAGAATGGTTGGACCAGTAATTTACCCACTAAAGTTCAAGGGGGAGTTTGCATTTTAGAAACGCAAAATGGAGGTATTTTTCAAAACAAATTTTAGTATTTTACTAACAATGAAATTTGGTTTTGAAGTACCCACAGATAAGAACGAAAATGAACTGGAAGAACATCTCTAGACCGAAAAGCAATACGATGAATTTATGGCAAATGGTAAGGTTGAATTCCATCTTTTAAGTGTACTACCAGTCGAGGAAATCGAAAGAATCAGAATATACAATTCTGCTAGAGTCCTTTGGTATAAAATGCTGGAACTCCATGAAGTATCGAAGGAAGTACAATCCGACTCCTCAATAAACACCAACTCATCTTCAGAAGAGTCTGACACAAAGGAGGTTAATGGACTGACACTAACGGCTGAGTACATACTAGAAGACAGTGAATGTTCGTCGAGGAAAGCACTGAAGAAGGGGGAGCTACACCAAAAGAAAGCAGCGACAAAGGGGAGTTCCTCTTTTTGAAAGTGACCCGGTAAATGAGGTATGTTTCTTCCCTCATGATCAACTGTACTCAGGTATAAAAGTAATGCTTAAAGCTAATCTAAAATTAGAAAAAGAAAATCAAAAGTTAAAAATGAAATTGACTAATGCATGTTCTTCTGATAGTTCTGATAAACTGAAAAATGATAATATTAATTTGAGAAATTTAGTTAAAAATTAGAATTTGATATTGCATGTTTATGCCAAAAGAAAAATATGTTGGGGTTGCAAGGTTGCAAACATAGTCCCACATCGAAAAACACATGGGAAAGATCATAGGCTTATAAGGAAAAAAGATATCTCCATTGGCATGAGGCATTTTGGGAGAGCCCAAGAGCAAAACCATGAGGGCTTAGGCCCAAAGTAGATAATATCATACCATTGTGGAGATATTTTAATTCCTTTCGGTCATAACAATTGGTATCAGAGTAAGGTCTCTCTTCACTGGACTAACCGCCGGAAGAAGCACAAGCTAGAGCCATGATCCAAATATAACCATGTGGGTTAAGCCTTGAATAAAGGATGTGTGAGTTTCCGTGTCTTGATCAAGAGGACCAGACACCAGGCTGAGAAGTCCTAGTTGCGACTAGGTGGTGAAGTCCTAGTAGGTCGAGTGGACCAAGGGGCAAAAAGTCTTGGTGGGTTGAGGATCAGACATCAAACGGAAAGGGTTTCCGCTTGAGGGGGAGCTTATGGTCCTTTGTTTGAGGAGGGATTGTTGGGGTTGCAATGTTGCAAACATAGTCCCACATCGAAAAACACATGGGAAAGATCATAGGCTTATAAGGAAAAAAGATATCTCCATTGGCATGAGGCCTTCTGTGAGGGCGCAAGAGCAAAACCATGAGGGTTTAGGCCTAAAGTGGACAGTATCATACCATTGTGGAGATATTTAAATTTCTTACGGTCCTAACAAAATAGTTATCCTATAATCTAAATTAGTATATTAAAAATCACAGGGGCCAACTTAGAAAAGTGTCCAAGAACTATATACCTACGAAATTTTTAATTCACCCCGTAGATAAGAACTTGTTTTGGGTTCCTAAATCTTGCCTAGATTAATTTTTACTGGTATATGTTTTGGTGGTAACAGGTTATTCACAATAGATTATTTAGTGTCTTCGAAAAATAAATAGCAGTTAAATTTTAAATTGATAAAATTATTTTCATATTTTTTTCAATACATAAATATCTTCTTTACTTACTGTGAATTTTTGAGATTTTTCTGATTAATTTTCATAATTTTATGTTCAAAATTCAAATTTTAAATTTTAAAATAGAAAAAAAAAATTATTTTTTCCAGATCTAATTTTTTTGAAATCTAGATATAATCAGAAACTGTGGAAGAGTACACCGGTGGACCGAGAAGGATGTGTGCAACGTCCGAGGGACGAGAAACCAGAAGGAAGGACACTCGAGGGGCAAAAGGTCGGAGTCGGGTTCGGGTGAGCCTAACTCCGGTTGTCCAGAAATCACCCTAGAAGATCGGAAGTCAAACAAGAGTGGTCAGCGGTTGTTGAACAAAAAGGCCACTCTCGGGCGCCGGTAAGCTTACGGGTGCCTGGCCTCTCGGGTGCCCGAGCACTCGGGCGCTCAACCTCTCGGGCGCTCGAGCACTTGGGCGCCTGTGAGCCAACAGGCGCCCGAGACGCTATGTTTAGTCATTTGCGAACGTTGTGCGTTGGATAAGAGTTAAGCCACGTGTCAGGCGCCCAAGAGCACTCGGGGCGCCCTATAAGTGTCACGTCAGCAAACGAATAACTTTGACCGAGACTATAAATAAGCCCCTAGAGCTCAGTTTCCAATCATCCATCAACTGCAAACAACTCAGTTATTAGTTTTCTTCTGTCTTGTGCTTCAATGTCTGTAAAAGGCTTCTCCGCCAGAAGGAGATTTTGATAGTGAACTTCAGTCATCTTAGATTAGCAACCACCTAGGTTGCAACCAAGTAAATCTCTATGTCTTAGCCTTTTATAAGTTTAATTAGTTTATGTTTGTTTTAAATGATTTTTACAACTAATCTGAATTCTTTGTGAGACCGCACAAAAGAATGATTTTTATTTTACAGTGGCAATTCACCCCCCTCTTGCCGGTCCAGCTCGACCCGAACCATTTAGCTAGTTTCAAATTTTTGTGTCCAACTTGGGATCCGAGATATATATATATTTTTAAATATATTTTTTTAAGTAGACACGGGTTCCACAAACCTCTTCATAAAATTATGAAATTTTTGGAGATTTATGAAATTTCTATTGCATTCTGAAATTGGGTTTAGAATGGTTGATTTCTGAGTATCAGTTGACTGGTGCAGTGTGCAATCGACTGATAATTCTTTGAGTTATTTTTCGATAGGGATCAGTCAACTGGTAACTGTCTCAGTTGACTTATTCATGCTGAAGTTGTTTTCAGAAAAGTCAAAAAATATCTTAATGATGTCAAACTTGTGTATAATCTTATCGGATGTTGTTACACAATGTTTATGGTCATGAGAGGGTAAAGAATCCAATGATTGTGATATTGTTGGAGTTCTTTTTGATGTATGACAAAGAGAGAGAATTAAGGTTTAATTGGAAAAACCTTATATACCTTTGTAAGAAATCCTAGCTCAAGGGGGAGCTTAAGTAAAGAGGAAGTATTGTTGCTCATTTATTAATAAAGGAGGAGCCTTGTGATAGGTTTTTAAAAATCTCTTGTGAGTCCAAGTATATGAGGAGCTTTGGAGAGGTTCTTAAAAAGTCCTTTGGTAAAATCCTAACTCATTGGAGTGGTTAGGTGTGGGGGATGCCTTGTGATAGGATTCCATGTTTTGATTTGCATTTCATTGCATGTTTGTAAATGCATTGAAGGTATAAGTCCAAGGTGTAGTTTTGGCAACGTAAATCCAAATAATTTTAGCATTGTTATTTGCTATTTATTTTCCTAATTTAAACGTATTGTCAAACATCAAAAAAGAGGAGATTGTTAAGGTAATCTATGGTCCATGGGACTATATTTTTTGATATTTGGGCAAAGAATTTAAGTTATGTTTACCCTTATATTTGATATGTGTATTTGAGTATGCAGGTTCTGTAGGATACACATATGACTCAGCTTGACGACTTTGGGTCCGGTGAAGGATGAAGAGGCATCCAAGGGATCATGGACAAGGCAGCAACAATGAGCCGAAGGAAGCGAACTTCGAGGCATACGCGAAGGATGACATGTGGAGACAAGTCGTGGGCTTATACGCATCCGAGGGACGAGTGCCAAAGCAAAAAAGGCTTGAAGGCAAAAGTCAAAGCTACAAAGGAAGAGTCAAGTGAGTCGTGAGGGTCCGAGTGTGAGTGATCTTCTATGTAGTCGACTGGTGTCGGCTAGAAATTCGAGCGTTGGGTTGTAACGTTTGGATTCAGCCGGATCAATCGACTAATGTTGGAACTAGTCGACTAGTAACGACTAGTTCAGCCACGAGCTCTATTTAAGGAAGCTCGGTTTGGCTGGCTAGGGTTGACTAAATTGGTCTTGGTTAAAGGACAATTAATAGTCTAAGTGCTCAGGTGTGCTTGTTGAGGTTGTGATGAGGTTTATCCACTCACAAGGAGCAACACGAATTAGCCGGAAGGTTCTCCGGGGACTAATCCATTGACGAATCAGAATCATCCACCTCACAAATAGCCATGGTTTGGTTTAGTTTATATTATTCCGCTTGTCCAACTAACACGTGTAGGAAGAGAACCGAGAATTTGGTTGAGAAGCTATTCACCCCCCCCCCTTCTATCTGGCCTACGATCCCGTACAAAAATGACTCCGTCATAAAATCCGTAAACATCCACAAATCTCCAATGCATCTCGCATCCGAGGAGCCGCTCGTCCTATACAAACCATACAGCTTCTTCCTCAAAACAGCGGACAACTTGAATCCTTAATACAACAACTCTCTCAACCACCTGTACCACAACCGATAGGGTTGGAACAAGTGAACCAGAACGAAATGAAGACATCATCACATCAAGAAAAGTAATGTACCAATATGACTTACGACAAATAAACATAGACGTAGCCCTCTATGGCTCACAAAAATATAATCCACATCACCGTACAAGGTGTCACAACAAACAAGAAATACAAATATGAAAACGAAAAACAAAAGAAAGGTACCAAGAAAAACAACATAAGTCGCCTCGACACGGGAGAACTATGACAGGTTATTGGGCACTTCAGATGATCATCCTAAAAGAAAAACAGGGCTAACAGGGTGAGTCCAAGAACTCAATGGATACAGAAATAGATATGCACAGAAAGCTATGCTAGTAGTAAGTCACAAGCTGCTATAAATCGAAGTCCAATAATAGGAAATACGTAATTGGAATACTAAATAAATAATACATACCTGTGTCAATCTAATCGCGAGAGTAAGTGGGCCAGTATAACCCTAATACCCCTCCGCGGGAAAAATCGTGTCAAACGAGTACACAAGATCCCCGAAGCTAGTGCAACACAAATTAATGCAAGATCATAAAGGCTCATATCATATGAGCAAAACACGATCATCGGACTCTATATACATATATCCTCAAACTTGTGATATTTATTCAAAACCCTTAAGTTAGGAAATTTATGCACTCAGGCTCCTAAATTTCTGAATTTTGCAAAGTAAAGTTTTTTTCCCCGGGACTATGCTGCAATGGTAGGGTGACTAGTACCAAGTGCTTTCCGATTTATCCTGATGACATATGAAAAATTTCTGTAGGACCGGACCGATCGTTCCAGATTCGTCTATTACCTAGGAGATTTTTGAATTACATGTATTTATTGTACTCATAGTTACATGACTTAACTAAACAAGAAGAGGTAGAATGAAAACTTAAAGTTTCTTCTTCTAAAACCTCTCTTGTTATAGTTGGATAGACCTAAGATCTGAGTACCAAAATTAAATTGAACCAAATTTATAAAAAAAATCATTTTCTAATTTAATTTTAACTTTGAAATAGCAATAAAAAACAAAAGGTGGTTTTTAAAAAATTAACAAAAAAAATATTGTTAATTAATTTCTCCAATCAATTAGATGGATGCTTATCTCTACAGAAAAGTAGCCTTGAAGGATCTTGTTTCTTTCCACGGGAGTAAGCTACTTAACTTTTAACGGCAATTTACCAAAGGGCGCCCCTGAGAATTGGTATTTACCAAAAGGTATACCATGGTTTCACTTTTACCAAAGGGCGTATTCTTTTTAGTGAACTTCCGTTTATACCCCTTCCGCCAAAAAAAAGTCTTTCTCTTTCTCTTTCTTTTTCTCAGTAACAAATACCGAGGCAACGGAATCTACTTTTTCAGATTTGTCATTTTAAAATAATATATTTAGGAATCGGCTAAAAACGTAAGGTAAAGAAGGAAAAATTTTCCATTGACGAAAGTTATCTTCCAACTGATTTTAAAAATTTAAAGTGATGAATTTTTATATTTGATTAATATAAATTAATATTTAAATAATATTTAATAAATATATTAATATATAACAAATATTTAAAATTTAAAAAAGTCAGAAATCTTTTATTTCATTTCAGATCAAGCGTGGGCCTGAAACGTTGGGACTGAAATAAAAGATTTCAGGCCCACGTCGGGCCTGAAATAGAAATATTTCAGGCCCAGCGTGGGCCTGAAACAAAAGATTTCAGGCCCTATGTCGGCTTGAAATCATATGTTAT
The DNA here is from genome assembly GCA_024364735.1 of Boesenbergia rotunda. Classification (NCBI taxonomy): domain Eukaryota; kingdom Viridiplantae; phylum Streptophyta; class Magnoliopsida; order Zingiberales; family Zingiberaceae; genus Boesenbergia; species Boesenbergia rotunda. The sequence continues at coordinate 99,222 of JAGFNQ010003158.1, read as the reverse complement.
GATAGGGTTTTTTATGTAGGTCTGAAACATAAAGAAACATCTCTTTATATTTTTGAAATCACAATAAAAATTACTGAGAAAGATTACTTTACGTGAGAAATTCTAATTAATATAAAACGTACATTATATTAAAAACGAACTTTTATATATATATATATATATATATATATATATATATATATATATATATAATATATATATATATATATATATATATATATATATATAATAAAATCAACTTAAGGTACAGGGCCTGAAATCATAATTTCAGGCCCTGCTTGATTATATATTATTAATAAATATAAAAAAATAATTAATAGGCATAATAATATATATTGATTGGTAAAATTAAAGATATAAGGATAACTTATTAAAATAAGCTATGATTCTATATTATTGTTATATCATTTTGTGTCAACTGATATAGTATGAGAACATCAGTGGGTTTTGACCAAAACCCACTGATGGACCTCCCATATCTGGATTTCTGAAAACCCTATATCAATAGACAGGGTTGACCTAGGAGAAGATGTTTTAGGTGTCCAAATATCTATACACTCTATATCACCAATGCAATAGGAGTAGTTTAGAAATATCAGTGGGTTTTGACCAAAACCCACTGATGGGCCTCCCATATCTGGATTTCTGAAAACTCCATATGAATAGAGAGGTTAGAGATAGGAGAAGATGTTTTAGGTGTCCAAATATCTATACACTCTATATCACCACAATGCAATAGGAGTAGTTTAGAAATATCAGTGGGTTTTGACCAAAACCCACTGATATGGCTAAACTACTCCTATTACATTGGTGATATCTAATATATAGATGTTTGGACACCTAAAACATCATCTCCTACCTCTACCCTCTCTATTCATATGGAGTTTTCAGAAATTCAGATATGGTAGGTCCATCAGTGGATTTTGATCAAAACCCACTGATATTTCTAAACTACTCATATTGCATTGGTGATATAGAGTGTATAGATGTTTGGACACCTAAAATATCTTCTCCTAGGTCAACCCTGTCTATTGATATAGGATTTTTAGAAATCCAGATATGGGAGGTCCATCAGTGGGTTTTGGTCAAAACCCACTGATGTTCTCATACTGTATCAGTTGGCACAAAATGATATAATAATAATATAGAATCATAGCTTATTTTAATAAATTATCCTTATATATTTAATTTTACCAATAAATATATATTATTATGCCTATTAATTATTTTTTTATATTTATTAATAATATATAATCAAGCAGGGCCTGAAATTAAGATTTCAGGCCCTGCTCAGGGCCTGAAATCAATTGATTTCAGGCCCTGTACCTTAAGTTGATTTTATTTTATATATATATATATATATATATAAAAGTTCGTTTTTAATATAATGTACGTTTTATATTAATTAGAATTTCTCACGTAAAATAATCTTTCTCAGTGATTTTTATTGTGATTTCAAAAATATAAAGAGATGTTTCTTTATGTTTCAGGCCTACATAAAAAACCCTATCATAACACATGATTTCAAGCCGACACAGGGCCTAAAATCTTTTGTTTCAGGCCCACGCTGGGCCTGAAATATTTCTATTTCAGGCCCACGCTGGGCCTGAAATATTTTTATTTCAGGCCCAACGTGGGCCTGAAATCTTTTATTTCAGGCCCACGCTTGATCTGAAATGAAATAAAAGATTTCAGACTTTTTTAAATTTTAAATATTTGTTATATATTAATATATTTATTAAATATTATTTAAATATTAATTTATATTAATCAAATATAAAAATTCATCACTTTAAATTTTTAAAATCAGTTGGAAGATAACTTTCGTTAATGGAAAAATTTTCCTTCTTTACCTTACGTTTTTAGCCGATTCCTAAATATATTATTTTAAAATGACAAATCTGAAAAAGCAGATTCCGTTGCCTCGGGATTTGTTACTGAGAAAGAGAAAAAGAAAGACTTTTTTTTGGCGGAAGGGGTATAAACGGAAGTTCACTAAAAAGAATACGCCCTTTGGTAAAAGTGAAATCATGGTACACCTTTTGGTAAATATCAATTCTCAGGGGCGCCCTTTGATAAATTGCCGAACTTGTAAAAAGACTCCAAGAACTCCTTCCCACTTCACCCTTTCCGATAATAATGTGTAAAAAGCACTTGGCCTTAGTTTACCCTTAAAATTCCTACACCTCACCTCTTGACCTTTTCCTATAATAAGTTTAAAGTACTTTGACCTAATTTACCTTACAAATTCTTGAGGAATAAAGTGTTATCTTTTATTTACCCCCAACAAAAACAAAGTGATGAGAAATCAAATCCCTCTCTCTACGAAGAGTTTTTTTTATTAACTTATATTTGTATACAATTAGACGGGCATAACAAAATTTCAATTTTATCCCCACTTTTTTCTCTTTTCATGATTTAATCTCAACTATGATATATTATAAAATATTTTAATTTTCCTCCAATAAAATAAAAAGTTGAGACATTGAACGAGAAGTTTTTCTCATTTATTAATGTATCTAACGATCGCTTTATGAGACCGGATCATTTTTCTGGATTAATTGATCGAACCCCCGAATAATTAAATTATAAAAAAAAACATAGGCAATGGCGAGATTGATGACTCAAGGGGAAGGGGAGTAGTCAATTAAGCTCATAGCAAAGAGAAGGAGTTGGGTTTGTGGTGAAGATTCACAACTTATCTAGTGTTAAAGGTTAGAAACTGCGTAAGAAAACTTTATTAATAATAGAGAATAAATTCTCAAACATTCAAATAAATGTTTATATAAACTTTAAATTTTAAGATTTAAAAAAGAAAAAAAAAATCTTAATATATATATATACCTCAAGTCGTGTAAAAAAATCCTATTAGAATAAAAATCTTAATAAAAATCCTAACAAAACGAAATAATTAACAAAACAGAATGAAACTTTATACATAAATATTAAAAATATCTTAAATATTATAAAAATAAAAATTATTAAAAATAATAAAAAAATATCTTCAGAGATTTCAAAAAAAAATTAAATGATACTTTTGGGTTAAAACTTAATAAACATAGATTTTTAAATTTTGTATAGGCACGGATTAAAAATTATGAGTTTGTAAAATTTAAAAAGTCATATTTGATCCAATATTCGAAGGTGGATAGTTGGGCATATGAATTAAGCCGGTCAATTGGGGCTCCACACCCCGGGGGGGGGGGGGGGGGGGGGGGGGGCTGATTGTGCTCGCCACAAAGCTTTGTGACTAAGCTCCCGAGGAAGGCAAGAGGCCACCACGCTCGAAGAAGATGACTGTCTTTTTACCCTTTCATCTTCATTACTTCCTCTGGATCTCATCAAAACAAAGTAAACAGAACAAAGAAAATTCCTCCCCTCACGGCAGGCAAATAATTAGGGCCTTTGCAACTGAAAAATAAAATAGAAACCTTGATAAGGCTCGCGTGTCGTACCGCGAGTATCAAATACAATTTAATTATCGAACTCCTCTAAACTAATGTAGCATAGAGTAACTCGAGTCGTCCCCCAACGAATGTAGTTGGTACATGATAATTCTCAGGATCGTATGTTATTACTTTTAGGTTTTGGATATGAAACTGGGTTTTGGATTTAAACGTTAAGACTACGAAAAGAAATAGCGACGCAGGTATGAAATCTAGTTCTAATTAAGGAAAGACAATGCAAGTACGAAAATCTAGTTTAACCTAACTACAATTGCAGTAAAAGAAGGGCAACTTGAAATAAAGCATTAACGAAACTAAACATAGAGCAAAACTACAACATTGAAGAAATCTAATCTAACCTAACTTAATTGCATGTAAACGAAGACAGGAAACTTAAAGCATGTGAAAAGCAATACAAAATAGCAGCTAAGCGAGTAAGAAACTTCACAATTTCAAATAACTGCTCTAAGAGGCATTTAACCAAACACCATATAGGCATGATTAAAATTGCTTCAAGAACGTGCTAATTGATATGGGAAAATTCCATCAACTACAAATATTCAACAATCAAACACACATAACATTCAAATTAAACCAATAACCCATTCTGATGAAGCTTCTGCCGGAAGGAAGCTGTGAAGGGCTACTGAAATTGAATTGCTGAAGGAAGCTACTGCCACTTGACCCTGTGAAGAGGAAATTGCTGGAATTGAAGCTATGAAGGGTGAACTGCTGTAAAGGAACAACCGAGAAGATGAAATCTACTGGGAAGATGAAATCTGCTTGGAAAGGAACTTCTATGAAGGAAGAACAATCTACTGGGAATTCAAGCTGCTGAATCTGATGAAGCTAGTCAAAAACAGAAAATCTGCTGAAAACGAATTGCAAGGAAGAAATCTGCTGTGGAGATGAATGCTGCGAAGGAAGATCGACTAGGGTCGGAACCCCTGACCCTAGATCGTGCGACCGGCGACTGTGAAGGAATTTTGGTCAGCGGCGGTGAAGTCGACTAGGGCTCGGAACCCCTGGGCCCTAGCTTGTGATGGAGTGGAAAGGAAGCTGCGGAGGAACCCCTTCGCGCAGTCCCCTTGTGTGCGGCCAATGAAGAGAAGGAGGAGGATGATAGCTAGGGTTCGGAACCCCTGGACCCTAGCTTGTGGTCGGCGTTGATGGTGCGTCCAGCGGCGATGAGGATGGAGAGGAAATAGCCGACGGTGAGGGTGGAGCGGATAGAGTGAGTCGGGAACCCCTCAACTACCCTAGCTTCGCGTTCTGCCTTCCTTTTTGTTTGGCCCGGCTTCAGCGGTTTGGCTCAGCCTCAGCCCACCGTTGGGTTCAATCGATCAGCCAAGCCAGCAGCTAGGTTCGGTCCAGGTTCAGTTAATCCAGATCAGATTTCAGCTCAGCTCTGGTCTAGCTCAGCCCAGCTCTTCACTCGAGTTCAGCTAGCTTGGGTTCGGTCCATTGGTTCAGCCAATTGATGATGGAAGCAACGGACGGCTGAGATCGATTTGACTGCATCTAACGGTCGGATCTCTTCAGATCTGAACCAAACTCCATAGATCCCAATCAATGGTCCTGATCTACCTGTTCCCAGCTCGGATTAACCAGATCAGTGGTGGATGGTCCAGATCTTCCCTTTTCTTGAATGGATGGTCTAGAACATCTTGAGCTTGATCCAACAGTCAAATTACTTCTAATTTGGCTGAAATTTTCAGATCTTGATCTATGGTCATGATTGATTCTATCTTGAACTCAGATTGACCAGAAGTTGACCGATGGCTCAGATCTAGCCGTTTCTGGAATGGATGACTCCTATTAATCCGATGCTTGATCCCTTTGATCTGGATCCAATGCTGACTCAAGTCTGACCCGATTTGATCTAGTCCATGATCATTTGAAGCCTACAAAATGTTAGTGCCAAAAAATATCTCAAATTTACAAAGATTTAAACTAAAAGCCAAAATAGGGGAAATACATGAAACCTAATACAATTGCAAACTTAAGCATATAAAATGTGGATCAAACATGGAGTTTAGAACCTAAAACAATCAATAAAATGATGGTTATCAACTCCCCCACACTTAATTTTTGCACGTCTCGGGCAAGTAAATAAAACTAAAAGAAAACAACATATCTCCCAAACATTACATCCCCTATTAATACTTGAGGAATAATAAAAGAAAATTACTTAGGATCATCAAGTCTCAAGAATCCATGTATTTATGGTTCCAAATCTCACATAAGTCAAAAACATGGTAATTTCATCATCTTGAATAAACTAAGCATGACAAAAACCTCACAAGATGAATATATGCACTGATGCTCACAAAAATAATAAATATGGAAGTGGAGTTCTCTCAAAACATTCATGACATTGCACTACCATATGCTTGCTTATCTTCTACTTCTCCACTACTATAACATAAGTACACAAATCAAGAGGACTTTTCAAGGACTAATGATAAAACCATGTGCTAACAAGCATGAAGGGTAGATAACAAAGGAGATCAGAAAGAAGATCAAAGAAGATCAGAGAGAATATGAGAGCATTGGGGTAATTAACATGATGTATACAATCAAACAATAGGCCAAAATAAATAACTCAATCAAACCTCCAACACTCAAAATTCTCCTTGCACATTTTCAATACAATACACAACAACCACTTACAACACTTCTAAAAATGCATGCATATATCAACAACTTCACTCTTGAGTTTCTCTAATAAAAATATCAAATGAGTATACATCAAAAATTCTTTTATGAAAATATTCCCTCTTATTCATCACTAACAAAAATTCCGAATGCTTGAGAATTTTTTTCACTCTCTTTAATTTCTCATTCTTTTCTTTTGCGTTTTTTTTTCATTTCTCTCTTTTTTCTTCTTTTTTTTCAGAGAGACTTTTTTCAGAGAGATTTTTTTTCAGAGAGATTTTTTTTTCAACAATCATTCGTCCATACACACTTGTCTCCCCCCCCCCCCCACACTTAAAACTTGTCCGTCTCGGGCAATGTAGCAAAGCATGATAACATCTAAAACTCACAATAATAGAGGCTGATAATAGAGAAATAAAAATGTAACTCATCATGCAATCACCCCATGCTCTCATCGCATGCTCAAGGGAAGAATAAGCTAATAAAGATATGGCAGTGAGAATGTAATGATAATGAAAAGATCTGACAAAGGAAAGACAATAAAATATGAAAGCAATAGGTGAAATGCTCAGTAGTAACAAAAACAAAGGAGAGGAAAACTAAGAGTTCAACAAGAAAGGTTGCCTCCATCATATTCATATAAGCTTATGCTATTGTAATTTCAAAAAGAATCAAAGCATGTTCTAGAGTGTCAAATATCACAAATGCTATCACACATAAGAGGATTAAGGATAGACATGACAATATCCTCACTAGGTGAACAATAAAACGTTATGTTTAATCCAACAAGATAGAGTCCATCACCACAATAAATAACTAAATGCAATTAATGTCCCCAAGCATACCAAGGAAACCAAAACTCAATAGTCAGACTTAACCATCTTTTATGATTCTCAAAACATAATAAAGGAACATGTAAGGAGATACAACTAGAAGTCAAACAAAGTTTATTCAAGACCAAACAAAATGCAGAATGAGGAAGCAAAACATGAATGCAAAGTATAAAAGCAAACCAACATGCAAGTATAAACATAAAGAAAAATACGAAAAGGAAAGAAAAGGAACAAACTCCCCTTTAAGTAGGGTAGAGAGCACGTAGCATCCATTTTGGGAGAAATATCCTCATGTGATCAACCTCGTAGTGCACGAATTTCTCCCTTGACAATTTAGCACAAGCATCTTCCAGGGGTCAGAGACGATTAAGGTTCAGAATCCATTCTTGGGGTAGATAATTGAAAATCAAAGTGAACTCGACCCCTCCCACTGCATGTCCCCTAGAAGTCCTTCCGGGAGGTTGTAGGTCATTAAGTTTCAGTACCCATTCTAGAAGCCTACAGGATCCTGCAAAATCATGTAGAGAGAATACCTCCCGCACGCATGCAGGGTAAGAAATGAGTGAAATGTGAACAACCTCTACATAAAATGACTTAAGATATGTGTCACATCCTATGAAATCAATTTTCGGTACCTCAATGAATTTATCACAATTATTTTCTACAAAAGATGCATCACGAAACTCATCGCAACCAATAAAATCAACCTCGGGTATCTCCATAAGTTTTTCACACTCAACTTCAGCATAAAATATAGCAAGAGATTCATCACAATAAACAACATCAATTTCAGGCTCTTCTAAAAAGTTTCTGCAATCCATATCTACAAAAGATGTATCAGGTAATTCACCACATTCAACAAAATCAATTTTAGGTGCCTCTACGAATTTTTCACAATCAGCATTTACATGAGATGTATCAAGAAATATTTCACAGCCAATAAAATCAATCTCGGGTACCTTCATAAGTTATTCACACTCAACTTCAGCATAAGATATAGTAAGAGATTCATCACAATAAATAACATCAATTTCAGGCACCTCTAAGAATTTTTTACAATTAAATTCTACAAAAGATGTATCACAACATTCTTCACATTCCACAAATTCAACACTAGGTACCTCTATGAATTTTTCACAATCAAATTCTATAAAAGATGTATCCATAACTGTATCACAAACAATAAAATCATTTTGAGGTACATCCATTGATTTTTCCAAAGACATAAGAGGAATACTTACCTGATCGTGCTGCAGAATACCCTGAGGTTCTACAAGAATAGATGTAACTGTTGTCCCTTCCTGGTCAAGTACAAGCTCCACTTCAGGTTCAGGTTCTGGTGGACACTCAACTGAAGTAGGTGATTCTTGGGTTCTTGCTTCCACCATGCAAGTCCCTACACTTCCATGCTAATCTTCTGAATCTTCTAATATATCAAGCAATGTCGGTGGTCCCTGAGGCTCAGTGCAATCCCCTACACCTGTGGATTCATCTGCAACGCATGCTTCATCAACCATATCTGCAACACCCATATTAGAAAAGTTAGAATCATCAACAACTAAATCATCACAAAATAAAAGTATAGAATGATCCTGTAAAGTTTCAGAATGGACTTCAAAACTATCACAAGTTCTGCAATCAATCTCCTCCAATGCCTCTAAACCAGTAGGAATGGGTGATTTTTGGGGCTCAGTGCAATCCCCTACACTCTCAATCCTATCCTCTGAATTTTCTGATATATCAATCAATGTAGGTGGTTCCTGGGGCTCTGTGTAATCCCCTACACCTATAGATAGATTCATTTAACTCGTAATTTGTCCAATGCTTCTTTCGATGTCTTGAAGCCTTTGTTGCTTTTGTTGATGTTGTAAAAGTTGTTGAAGCATCTCCACTATTCTTTGTTGTTGAGCCTCATTCTCACTAGGATTCTCAAAGCCTCCTTGATTGGTACAGGACTCTCGTTGGTCTTGAAATGTGACATAAGGTTGCTGAAAATCAAGAATAGGCTGTGAATTCTAAAATTGGAACTGTCGGGGCTGCTCAAATGGTTGAATGGGCTGATTAAACTGCTGAAAATTGGACTGATAGCAAGGATGATGTTGCTGGAAATTATTATTCTGAAAATTCTAAAATTGGGGTTGGCATTGTTGATTGAATTGTTCAAATGCATGAGGGTGAAAATTCTAAGTGTCTTGCTGAAAATTCTGACCTTGAAACTGGAAATCTTGCTGAAATTGTTGAAATTGTCGCTGAAAGGATGGTTGAACTTGCTGAGAAATACCGCCCTGAAAATTCTGATTTTGAAATGGGAATGGTTGTGGTGAAGATTGAAACTGAGTGGGCTGAAATCCTTGATTTTGTGGCTGGAAATTCTGGTTGCAAGGCTGAAATTGCTGTGGAAATTGATATGGTTGCTGGAAATTCAAATTATCTTGATACCCTTGCTGTATTCCTTGAAAGGGTGATTGATGTTGTTGATAGGGTTGCTGAAATTGAGGCTGGAATTGCTGAATGGGTTGCTCAAAACTCTGGAATTGTGGCTGCAAAAATTGATTTGTTTGTTGAAAATTCGCATAGGGCTGTTGGAAATCTTGATTTGATGGCTGATTGAAAGGTTAGTTCTGCTGAAAGTTTGAATCGGGCTGCTGAAATTGTTGGAGAGATTGACATTGTGGCTGCCCTTGCTGAAATTGATAGTTTGGTTGCTGAGAATTTGAATGGGATTGCTGAAAAAATTGATTTTGCAGCTGAAACTGTTGACATGGCTGCTGGTAAGTAGATGAATCAGTGTTGGGTCTTTGTTGGGATTTCAATTGCTTAATCCAATATTTTAACTCCACCAGTGCACTTTTGATCTCTGATTGTTCAGTTGAAAACATTTTGAACCTGCAATCCTGTCACAAAACAAATAAAATGGCAGCAACCGTATACAAAAGAATAAGCAATCAAAAATAGAGTCAAAAGATATAATTATCAAGCACCACTACATTCCCCGGCAACAGCGCCAAATTTGATAAGGATCGCATGTCGTACCGCGAGTATCAAATACAATTTAATTATCGAACTCCTCTAAACTAATGTAGCATAGAGTAACTCGAGTCGTCTTCCAACGAATGTAGTTGGTACATGATAATTCTCAGGATCGTATGTTATTACTTTTAGGTTTTGGATATGAAACTGGGTTTTGGATTTGAACGTTAAGACTACGAAAAGAAATAGTGACACAGGTATGAAATCTAGTTCTAATTAAGGAAAGACAATGCAAGTATGGAAATCTAGTTTAATCTGACTACAATTGCAGTAAAGGAATGGCAACTTGAAATAAAGTATTAACGAAACTAAACATAGAGCAAAACTACAACATTGAAGAAATCTAATCTAACCTAACTTAATTGCATGTAAACGAAGACAGGAAACTTAAAGCATGTGAAAAGCAATACAAAATAGCAGCTAAGCGAGTAAGAAACTTCACAATTTCAAATAACTGCTCTAAGAGGCATTTAACCAAACACCATATAGGCATGATTAAAATTGTTTCAAGAACGTGCTAATTGATATGGGAAAATTCCATCAACTACAAATATTCAACAATCAAACACACATAACATTCAAATTAAACAAATAACCCATTCTGATGAAGCTGCTACCGGAAGGAAGCTGTGAAGGGCTACTGAAATTGAATTGCTGAAGGAAGCTACTGCCACTCGACCCTGTGAAGAGGAAATTGCTGGAATTGAAGCTATGAAGGGTGAACTGCTGTAAAGGAAAAACTGAGAAGATGAAATCTGCTGGGAAGATGAAATCTGCTTAGAAAGGAACTTCTATGAAGGAAGAACAATCTGCTGGGAATTCAAGCTGCTGAATCTGATGAAGCTAGTCAAAAACAGAAAATCTGCTGAAAACGAATTGCAAGAAAGAAATCTGCTGTGGAGATGAATGCTGCGAAGGAAGATCGACGAGGGTCGGAACCCCTGACCCTAGATCGTGCGACCGGCGGCTGTGAAGGAATTTTGGTCGGCGGCGGTGAAGTCGACTAGGGCTCGAAACCCCTGGGCCCTAGCTTGTGATGGAGTGGAAAGGAAGCTGCGGAGGAACCCCTTCGCGCAGTCCCCTTGTGTGCGGCCAATGAAGAGAAGGAGGAGGAGGATAGCTAGGGTTCGGAACCCCTGGACCCTAACTTGTGGTCGGCGTTGATGGTGCGTCCGGCAGCGATGAGGATGGAGAGGAAATAGCCGGCGGTGAGGGTGGAGCGAATAGAGTGAGTCGGGAACCCCTCGACTACCCTAGCTTCGCGTTCTGCCTTCCTTTTTGTTTGGCCCGGCTTCAACGGTTTGGCTCAGCCTCAGCCCACCGTTGGGTTCAATCGATCAGCCAAGCCATCAGCTAGGTTCGGTCCAGGTTCAGTTAATCTAGATCAGATTTCAGCTCAGCTCTGGTCCAGCTCAGCCCAGCTCTTCACTCGAGTTTAGCTAGGTTGGGTTCGGTCCATTAGTTCAGCCAATTGATGATGGAAGCAACGGACGGCTGAGATCGATCTGACTGCATCCAACGGTCGGATCTCTTCAGATCTGAACCAAACTCCACAGATCCCAATCAATGGTCCTGATCTACCTGTTCCCAGATCGGATTAACCAGATCAGTGGTGGATGGTCCAGATCTTCCCTTTTCTTGAATGGATGGTCTAGAACATCTTGAGCTTGATCCAACGGTCAGATTACTTCTAATTTGGCTGAAATTTTCAGATCTTGATCTATGGTCATGATTGATTCTATCTTGAACTCAGATTGACCAGAAGTTGACCGATGGCTCAGATCTAGCCGTTTCTGGAATGGATGACTCCTATTAATCCGATGCTTGATCCCTTTGATCTGGATCCAATGCTGACTCAAGTCTGACCCGATTTGATCTAGGTCCATGATCATTTGAAGCCTACAAAATGATATTCAAATTTAATGCCAAAAAATATCTCAAATATATAAAGATTTGAACTAAAAGCCAAAATAGGGGAAATACATGAAACCTAATACAATTGCAAACTTAAGCATATAAAATATGGATCAAACATGGATTTTAGAGCCTAAAACAATCAATAAAATGATGGTTATCAAACCTACCGCCAGACCTTAGATTATAAGTAATCTTTGTTTTGTTTTTTAGGAATGGATAGTTGGGTAGTATATGGAATGTTGTTATTGGGGATTAATTCGTGGCTAATAGTTAGGTTCCTACTCTTTTCCCTTACTGATCATTACTCGGGCAAATAGTCATCAGTAATTTATCTCCATTCGTATAATCTAAGAATGAACTATATAGGCTAGTATAGCGGGGTTATTTGGACTTGAGTCTCTTTCTTGGGTGGGACACCAAATCCATGTTTCTTTATCGATTAAGCAATTTCTCAATGCTAGAGTTGATCCTAAAGATGTCATGCCCCCAGAGATCATGCTTGCTCGAAAAACGGACATCTCCCATGTATGGCGGGCAATCTAAAACTTATATACATACATCTCAACACATATATAGAACAGCCACACTCGGCTGGCATTCACATAATTACAACCACGCATTTTACTAATAAATAATAATCATAATAAATAAATTTCCGTAACCTAAATGCAACAAATCAAAATTCCCATGGAAATAAATAAATACACGACCATAAAAAAGTCAAATACAATACATAATGAAAACAAAACTAAAACGACACCAATACTCAAGTGGGGAATTGGCAGATGGATCCTCTCCTAGTGGCATGAGACGTAACTATCGACTACCTGAAATAAAAATAAAGGCAAGGGGTGCTGAGTCTAGGCGGACTCTGCGGATATAAGAATAGATAAATACATGATATATAAAAATGATAAAACAAGCATATAGAATCAAAGGTATACAATCTCTGGAATAAAGAACATAAATTAAATATATCTGTACGAATAAACTAACATACCTGAAAATCAATATAATAAGTAGGGACATGATCAGAAATACCCATAATACCTCAAAAGATTGCTAGTATTGTCGAACAGATCCAGATCATATAATAAATACAATTCATAACCGAATATGTATGTCAATCAAATACAACAATCATAACTCAAACAAATGCAGCAAAAACAAACAAATACATAATACATAATATGCACATCATGCAATGACCTACTCCGTACACACACTAACTATCGGTACATTGGGTAAGTTGAGCGTACAAGATACAAGTGTCAAAAATCTATGGCTATGTAGAAAAATCATAATACCTATGGCTATGTATAAAAAGTCATAATACCTGTGGCTATAAAACCCTAAAATTACCTGTGGAGACCCTAACAATTGGGGGTATCAACTGACTGCACACAATCCTAACTGAGCGTAGCATAACAGGAAATATGACCGAGACTCATCTCAACCACAAGTGAGTCATGATCATCAGTATGCAAATAATGCTACGGTGCATGTCACTAATATGCACAACCTCAATCAAATCAAAACTATGCAGTCAATACGATACATATGCGTTCAATCAATACCAAAATATGTAACTAATCTACTATATAGGGTACATCTAATGTCAACCAAATCCTAGATAGGTTAAATGAGTTCTTAAGTATACGCATACAAGCGATACTCTTTAAATCAGAAACTAACAGTTGAGACTGTATAACTGAACATTTTAAATTACTACTCAAGGGTCAAGCAAGAATAAGTATTAAGTAGGAAAACAAACAGAATAAATTTAAGGTAAATCAACCTACTCAGATAATAAATAACCATACATTTAAGGTAAAAGATTCTACAGAATCAAGTAAGAAGTAAAGACCCGTCTTTTACGTCGATCATGTTAAAATAGATCTCACGTCCAAATGCTCATATCAAATCAAAATCCTGTATTAACATGAATAATTTAGCTAATTATATATAAATTCAGTAGCTAAATCAAATCCTTAAACCAATTATGATGAACCCCTAAGTGCTTCGATCATTAATTAATCCCAATCCTAATTAATGATTATTTCTAAATTAATTGCAATTCCTTGGTTAAATTTAGCCTAACTCATAACTAACCATAATCTAATCCATCCAAAGATTAGGTTAGGTTTAACCCGTCATGCATCAAGTTGCTAACCCCAAACATAACCAATTAGGGGAAATCTAATTGTTTCAACCCATAATCATATTAATTAATCCATAAATCTAAACTTTAATACACCTATTGATTAAATCTAACCTAAATTAACCATTGAACTTACGGTTATCATGCTTTAATTATTCTACCATATTATGAATTAACAAACCAACTAAGGAATTCAACCATATCATTTATTCTTTAATCCCATATATCCCCTAATCCTTAATCAACCTTGATTGAATCCATCAACAAATAAACAATCTATAATGATCACAATCAACCAGTTCACCTTAGTTAATGAGGCATCATGAATGAGCTAATATCCAATTAAAACTCAACTGATCCCGAAGGGAAATACAGTATCAACCAAATGCTACTTGATATGTTACCATGTTTACAACCTCTACTAAGGTAGATGGCCTAGGCATCCATGCTTGAATCTATACAGGTAAGGGTATCATACCAACAATCATTGATTCATCTAGATAAACAAAAGAAAACCTAAGAATACAGAATCTACCTAGCGATGGCAATCTCCTGTGATCGACCATAGTACGGATTGTGTATTCCCCCCGATCTATCAAGATTCGCCATTGGAGTCCAGTGAAGAACCTCTTCACCAGATAAACCTCCTCCACCTCAAAATACGTCTATGGTGAGGTGTCCGAGAAATCCATGTGAAGCAGGGTCGGCCCTAGATTTTTAAGGGCCCAGTGTAAAATTTTTTTTTTTTTGTATTCGTATAAAAATAATAAAATAGATAAAGATAAACCAGCTGGCCCCACAGCTAATACGAAGGAGATAAATTATAGTGACTAAGCGACAAGAGGTAAGTGGAGGATCGAAATTTTGCCCACGGAATATAGGAATTTATTTCTGTCACCATCTACGAATCGACCCTCAGACCTTATTGAGTGTACATCATTTTCTTACCAACTTAGCTAAGTCCGTGGGCAATAAATAAAAGAGAGGAGTAAGAAAAGGTTCGTAATTTTTTGAACACTTTTGAAAAAAAAAATTCATAATATTTTAGAATTTCTATTTAGAATTTTTAAATTTAATTTTTTTTTGGAGCATTGTTTGGTAACATTTACTTTAAAATATATAAAAATTATTTTAAAAATCACTTTTTTAATTTTTTTCCATGGTTATGTTTTCTTACTATTTACTAAAAAATATTTAAATTAAAAAAAAACCCCACCAAAATATTAAAATTAAAAAAAAAGAGGCCCCACCTTTGGTGGGGCCCTGTGCGCAGGCATCGCATGCACCACCTTAGGGCCAGTTTTGATGTGAAGGGGGCACGACACTCGGCGATGAAGAGGAGAGTCTCTCTGTTGCTAGAAAAGGAGAACCTAAGATGACAGCATCAGCGTGAATGTGATGGGGAATCGTGAAAAGAGAGGGTGGTGCTCCCTCGAGCTCTCAACAATCTACCGCGTTGGATCGGTCGGTGGCATGAGGTGATTGGTAAGAAGAGACCGGTGGTGTGCTCTCCCATACACTGGCGGCAATCCTTGCTCAAGGCGACACCGGTGGATCAAGTCAGGAGAAGAGAAAGAAGAATCGGGAGCACGTGGCTGGCGGCGATCGGGGCAAGACGATGTCGTGAGGGGAGAGCGACAGTCGGCGATGAGAAAAGAAGTAGTGATTTCAGGGATTAGGGCTTCGACCCGGGCTTTTAAAGGAAGATTAAAAAAAATAAAACAAAATTTATAAATAAATTTATAAATCTATTTTTCCTCATTTAATCCAGGTAATTAAATGAGACTCAACTTTTATCCCCATAAACTCAAAAATAGCTTCAGAATTTTTTTTTAAAAATTCTCGAAAATTCAACAAGCCTATTTCTTGATTTTCACCGAGGATTTATTTTTTTTCCTTATTTTACAAAAGAAATACCACTTTCTCATGAATTTATCTTAAATCGAAACCTTTTGGATCAACTTTATCCTAATTTTGTCGGGGGAGCAATACCTTTTTCACTTTGAATTGGTCAAAATACATAGAATTGCTGACTTTTCTAGAGGATTAGAACCAATGACAAGTGGTCTATGGCTGACCAATATTACACATCATCGTTTGACTATTATTATTCTTTTCATGGTCGCGGGTCATATGTATAGAACTAACTGGGGCATTATGGCTTTAAAGACATTTTAGAGGCTCATAAAGGTCTATTTACATGGCAAGGTCATAAGGGACTCTATGAAATCCTAACAACATCATGACATGCTCAATTATTTCTTAACCTCGCTATATTAGGTTTTTTTCACCATTGTTGTAGCTCACTACATGTACTCTATGTCTCTCTATCCATACCTAGCTATTGACTATGGTACACAACTTTCGTTGTTCACCCATCACATGTGGATCGGTGGGTTTCTTATGGTTGGTGTTGTTGCACATGCAACAATTTTTATGATAATTCCCGTAATTTATTCTCTTCGTATTGATTCAGGAAACAGAGAAGTTGAGGATGAGCAAATCTGTCGTTTGCCACCAAAAACAAAATACAAGGAACATTATCACTTTTTACTCCCACCTATGATAAGTAACATTATCCCACATGCCACTCCATCCATCAGTCCTTGTGTGCCAACAAAAGGCTCCCGGGGCTATGGTAGAGCGGTAGGGTGATTAGTCGTTATCTCAGGTGTTCCGGAAGGAATCGACATCGATGACCAGTCACCGAGGTTCAACCTATATGGATGCTGACAGGAGGGGAGGAACTCTGCGCCCTGCGAGATCAACACGAGTGTTAGGGGAACACGCCGGAGGTTGTCCGATGGAGCCCACTCCGACGCTCAAGTCAGTGCCTCGATGGAGAAGGGGAGTAGTAAGCAAGAAAAATGTATGAGTAGCAAAGAGTGCCTAACCTCCTTACCAGAGGGGTTGGACTACCTTTTATACCTGTGGCGGCAGACTTGGCGCGTCCCCATGATCTATGCCACGTCCCCCATCTTCGGCGGTAACTGGATAGCCTTTGAAATGGTCCACACCATCATTACGTGTTTTGACCCATTGCGGCATTTAAGGGTCATGATGACTCCGCGTTAATGGGGATGCTTATCCATAGATCCGAGAAAAGAGGGGGAATCGTTACTTGAGGTCGAATGCTACTTGGGCTCCGCCTCTCCGAGGTGATCTCGGGGTCTTCTGGCCCGGGCGATCGCGGGCGCTCTACTTCCCCGAGGTGATCTCGGGACCCTGCTTCCCGGGGTGGTCCCGGGAAGGGTTTCCTTCCTGGGCATGTCTCCCGAGAGGGGCCCGGGAGGCTCTCTTCCTGAGAATGTCCCGAGAGCTCTAATAGAGGAGTCGCCCAGACTCGTCATATTTTGTCACGCAACTTCTTTATCCCACGTGCCCACCACGGGCTATTCAACCCCATCACAAGTCCCTCCCTTCAAGTTTGATCGAAGGAAGTGTGGCTGACTGATCAGACTAGTGTGGTGGTGAAGAAGCTGCGTCCCTGTGGGTCTTTGCACCCATTACTGCTCCTTTAGTAGTCATGCGAGGTCATAGGATTGTAGAGGTTGCTCCCAGTCCCTAGGAAATCCCTTTTTGATTTTGTCCTTCCCTAAAGGATCTTACAGTTTTCGAAGCATCACAATGATACCTGCCCCTCCGTTATAAAGGCGCATGATGCTCCTCAATGGCGACAAGGTCCTTTCGCGAATGTCCCATCACCACGTGTTTTAACAGCCCTCTGCATGACCTCTTACTGTGCGTCGCTGTAGCTGGCTCACATCAGGCGACTGTCTCTGGTGTAGCCCCGATATGGCGGTTTCTTGCTTTCCACGTGCTTCATCCCTATTGCGTTAACAAAGGCGGCTTCCTCGGTATAAGAAGGGAAGGCAAGGACGTTCGACCAACTTCTGACTGCGTGGCTGGGTGCACCTCGTCTTCCTTTTCTTCTCTAAGGACTCTTTCGAACGTAAGTAGTTCGTCTCCTCCTTGTCTTTACCCTTAGAAATCATGGAAGGTTACCGGGTGAAGTGGTACGAGTCGGCCTCTTCGAGACTGAGACCGGAAGCTCTGCAAGCGGCCATTGAGGCCCACGACATTCCGGTTGAGATAGCGGTGGTTATCCCCTGGGTAGACCAGACACCAGTGGAGCCTCCTGCAGGCTTTTTGACCTTCTTCTTGGGGCAGATTGAGTTAGGGCTCCGTTTCCCTCTTCCCCTTTTCTTCATGAATATAGCTTCCTACTTCGATATCCCCCTTCACCAGATGACTCCCAATGCCTTCGCTCAGATGGGAGGGGCGTACATCATCTTCAAGATCTTTGACCTCCCCTTGACCCCTCGTCTCTTTCATTCTTTCTTTATTCTGATCGACTCCAGAGGGGTCTTTAGCTTTTGGCCGCATCCGGGCCATAGGTTCTTAGGAGGGTTCCCTTCTTCGCACAAAGGGTGGAAGGAGAAGTTTTTCTTCATCTGACTGCTCGTGTTTCCCTTCAGTCCTCTTCGTTGGATAGAGGCTCTACCGACTCTTCCTTCTTTAGGGGAGTTTCTCCAGCGTCCTGCGTACTAGCGCGCTAGGAACGTACTGTTAGGATCTTACCGTGAAGCTAGAGGGGGGGGTGAATAGCTTTTCCTCGATTTTTCTACCTACAATGTTAGCGTGCGTAAGCGGAAAACTAAATACAAAACAAAAACAACGTTAACACCAACCGTTTACGTGGTTCGGAGATGAGACTCCTACTCCACGGTTGTCCGTAAGGTGGACGATCCCGATCCTTCGGTGGATGATTCCCCGGAGCACCTCCGGCTAGCTCTTGTTGCTCCTTGTGGGTGGAGAAACCTCGCCACAACCTTGGACAACCACTGAGCAACACTAGGCTACTAATAAACTCTAACCAAGCAAGTTTCGCCAAGAAGAAACAGCCTTAAACGAGCTCCCTTAAATAGAGCTCGAGGCTGAAATAACTGTTACCAGTCGACTGGTGCAACACCAATCGATTGGTCCATTCTGAATTCGAATATCACCGCATGACCTTTCGAATTCTGGCCACCATCAGTCGACTGGTCCTGGACCAGTCGACTGATCTTATTGTGAACCCTATCAGTCGACTGGTGCCTCACCAGTCGATTGGTCCACTGCCTAAGTCTTGGGCTACCCTTCCCGAGTACATTTCTCTCAGCACTCGAACCCTCACGACTTAAACCCCCCTAGTACAATTCCCTCAACACTCGGAACCTCACAACTTGGTTGACTCTTCATCCAGCAACCTCGATCTGTTGCCTTCGCGCCCCCTTCGTCTTCGGCTCTCGTCCCTCAGATGCGTACACAAGCCCTCAGCTTGCCTCCATGTCATCCTTCACGCATGCCTCGAAGTCCACATCTCTCGGCTCCTCGTTCCTGCTCCAGCAGCCTCGATCTGTTGCCTTCAAGCCTCTTCGACTCTTCCCTCAGATGCGCACACAAGCCCTCGGCTTGCCTTTATGCCATCCTTCACATACACCTCGAAGTTCGCTTCCCTCGGCTCATCATCCCTGCTTTATCCATGGTCCCTCGGATGCGCACACAAGCCCACGACTTGCCTCCATGCCACCCTTCACAGTACCTGAAGACATCTAACCAAGCCTATGTGTATCCTGCAAACTTGCACACTCACATACACATATTAGATCAACATGAAACCCTAACTTAATCATATTGACACACACACATCAAAACCCATGATCCTCTCTATCATACTTGGGTTGATTGCCCCAACAATCTCCCCCTTTTTGATGTGTGACAATATATTTAAGTTAGGTGTAAAAACAACAATAACAATTGAAAATTAAAGACATAGCACATTAAGGGACATAAACATGCCCTCCCCCTTAACCTATGCCCTTCATATAATTTTCAATTTTCCCCAACACCAAGTTAAGTCAAACCTAACTTAACACCACAAGTTCTCCCCTTTGACACCATCAAAATAATTGCCCCAAGCAATCCTAGCCCTAGTGTCGATAAGAACCTGTTATATTTCTGAAAAACTCTCAGAAATCAACAACCAGAAGGATGAGTCGACTGATTCAGCATTAGTCGACTGGTGCCTTCATTTCGCAAACCCACAGAAAGATCAGTCGACTGCCCCAGGGGCAGTCGACTGATACACTGCAATTCTGAATTTCTCAGCCCAAATTCAAAAACCCCTAGAAAATTCCACAAAATTTAAAAAAATTTGAAACTACGCATATTTGTTAAGGTATATTTTACCCTAGAAAAATATAATTTCGTGAAAAATATCAAATATGCTTAACTTTTGACACAAACTCCAATTCTTTGAAAATGTATCATTTTGTATCAACTCTCAAGCCTACATTTGATTCTATGTGTTTGCCAAGCCTATCCTATACCATTTCCAACATAGAATTATTTTCAAATCTCCCCTTTTCTTTATATATGTTCTCAAGATAAGGTATATGATAAAACCTCCCCCTTCTCATCCCTTAACTAAAGACATATATCTATCAAAATTTACTTATATCCGTACTTAGCAAGATAAGTTATAAATTACAAACAATACAAGCAATATCAAAGTCATGAGCTGAAAATTCATACAAGCAATGTGAAAGCATAAATTCAAAGTTTCATACAAAGCTCAAACTCAAGCATAAAAGAAAATATCACAAGGGTCATAGCCCCGAAGTTTTCAACTATTACAATGCCCAATTAAGTGTTTGAGAGATAAATATAAATGCCTAAGCTAGATATACTCTCAACACAGTCACCACTAAATCAAGCTGAATCTACATCTCATCGTCTAGAGGAGGAGGAGGAGGGGCTTGATACATGAGGTTTCACTGCTGCATCATCGCATACATCTCATCCTGGTGTAGCTGGAACCTCTGAATGTTCTCCGTGAGCCCGTGCACCTCCCCCTAATCTCATGAACCTCTACTTGCAGTAGGGAGAACTGCTCCTGTGTAACCCCAGCAGCAGCAGCAGCAGCAGGCTCCTCATCATCTGAACTGGAAGAGACAAGACGCTGTCGCCAGACCATCACCCCCTGCTGGCACTCAATCCTCGCCAAGGACAGTTGTCGTGAAACGATCTGATCGTAGTCCTTGGACAGACAATGCACCTGACCCCTAGTAGTTGAAATACCTCTAGACTCAAAGAATTCGGTCAAGACATGACCAAACGACATGTAAATCTTTCCTTTGACCTCATGTGAAAAATGGACAATAGATGCAAATATGTGCTAAGTGATATCAATATATAATCTCCTCTCTAAGACATACATCATTACCAAGTGAAGCAGTCGAATCATCGACCTTCGCTTAGTAACAATAGGTAAAATGCAATCTAAGACAATTTTGTACACTACATTGCTAATAGGAGTCATGCGCTTGGCTTCGAAGATACGATCTAGAAGAGGGCGAGGATTATTATGGAAATAAAAAAGATGAACTTGATCAACAATGACATTTAGCAAGGTTAAAGGCTCAGTGACTTTAGGAAAACATGTGAATGCATTATCAAAAGCCCTACACTCTAAAAATGTTCGTAAGACTGCAGGTGAAAAGGGGATGATCACTCCTGCCACCATGGACTCATAAGTCCCATCATCGGGACTAATGCATGTGAGGTTGACATAAAACTCTTTACACAGGTCAAGGTTAACATAGTGCTGACAATAAACTAACTGTTCTAAACCAAAATAGGTGATCATTTCAGCAATGTGAGGGGTTTTCTCTTGGAAATACGACCGATTAAGGTACCTACAGTTCATTAATATAAAGTCGTTATTTGCAAATCTCTGTCGGCATTCCTCGGAACTGAATCGATGTGCCTCAGGTTCTGTAGGATACTGTTGGGACGCCCCCTCACCCATTTTTCTCTTTTGTGCAACTCTAAAATGTAAAACACCCATGCATGTACCAAAAATCGCCCCACAAAGAAGGAAAACAAGGAAAATATGTAAAATGAGACAAGTTAGTCACAACTCATAAACTAAATGTGAAAAATAAACTACTCAAGTAGTTACCGTTTTCTCGAACGTTGCATTATGAATATTGATGGATATTGACTTGAAAAGAGAGGTTCTTTCAACCCTAGACTTAGATCTGAGGTAGAGGGAGGCTAGGAAGGTGATCTGAGTGCTTTAGGAAATCTTAGAGCACAAGGGGAGGTCGAAGGAGATGAAAACTCGCAGGGGGTGGCACTGAAACCCTAGGTTTGGCCACCCCCCGCGCGGCTGTTTCTTTTAAAACCCTTGCAGATCAGTCGACTGCCCCAGGGTCAGTCGACTGAGAAACCAAACAAAAAGATCAGTCGACTACTGGTATTTTCAAATACCTTAGTTTCTAATTTGCACTAGACCAGTCGACTGATTCTAAACCAGTCGACTGATACCCTAATTCCAGCTTTTCTGTCTTTATTTCAGAAATGCATAACTAATTCCACAAATCTCCAAAAATCTGAAATTTCGTGGAGAGATTTGTGTCATCTATGTCTACTTGGGAAAAATAAGTTCACAATTAAATCTATTCCCAATCCCAAGTTTGACACGAAATCCAAAACTATCTAATTTGTTCAAATTATCCTTGGTCTAAATTCCTAGTTTTGATCTCTCCTTGATGTGTCTTCTCACCCTCAACCTCAACCTCAATGCATCCCTGACATTGATTTATATGACATCTAGACATTGAAAACTAATTTTCAAGCAATATAGTCTCATTTT
This sequence comes from Boesenbergia rotunda, assembly GCA_024364735.1. Classification (NCBI taxonomy): domain Eukaryota; kingdom Viridiplantae; phylum Streptophyta; class Magnoliopsida; order Zingiberales; family Zingiberaceae; genus Boesenbergia; species Boesenbergia rotunda. Next base: position 76,476 of record JAGFNQ010003158.1, on the reverse strand, counting down.
CATCTTTTTATCTATAAAACTCCCTCTTGATGTGTCAAATCCCTAGGATTAAGACTCACACTAGTCTTCCAAATCCTTTAGCACATTTTTAAGTCCATCTAATCCCCTAGGAGAAATCCCCCTGAGGTCCATTAACCATGGATCCCATCTTGACCTCTAGAGCTCTCCCTTGAGCTCTTAGCCTTGGTCACCTCCCTAGGTGACTTATCCATAATGGCAAGACCACACCGGTATACCTCTGGTGTTTCTTGACCTACAACTCTAACCTTCTTGACTTTATATACCTTTTTCTTGACTAAATCCTTCTTCTTTCCTTTAATTTGCCTTTCCTTGCCATTTTTTGCCTTCCCTTTGCTATAATCATATGGCATCCTTGCATATGACTTTCTACTATTATTTGATCTCCTAGATTAATATCCTAAACCCAGCCTATCATTTTCGAGGTGTTGACTCCTTGACACCATGTCTAAGCCCCTAGATCCACTAGTGAGCCTATCTAGGTTTTTCTCCAATTTATCAAGTCTTGTCCTCAAGGCTTGATTTTCTCTTTCTAGGTTCTTCACCTTAGTATCCTCATGTCCACTTTGGACATTCCTAGATCTACCCATTTGCCTAGGCATGTGTTTCCCTTTCTTAGGGTTAATGCCTTAGTTGTTAGGTCTAAAAGTTCTAGATTGATCATGATACGTGGATTCCTTAGAATTTTGGCACGCAATAGTAACTCTATTTTTATCATGATACTTGAAACCAAAATTACGCATAGGCATGCAATTTTCATTATTTCTAGTACACATAGGGAAATTTGAAACATTCTTAAAGTTAGGGATTACCTCCCTTACCCTTGTAGCTCCCCTTTGATGTAAGATTTTCTTCTTTTCTTCTTTTTTCCACTTTCTCAAATGCTCCAATTTCTTGAGCTCTCCTTTTCTTGGACATTTGGTGTGATAATGCCCTAGCTCTCCACATGTGAAGCATCTAATGTGCTTTTTCCCTTCCTTTTCCCTACAACCCATATTAGATTTCAAAGGAATTGACTTGGGTTTAGAGTTTACCTCCTTTTTACCTAATGGATACTTGTCCTTGTAGTGTCCTCTCTTGTTGCATTCAAAACAAATGATGTGGTCTTTTGTCCTTGCTTTGGTGGAGGTTGAGGCTTTTTCTTGCTCCAGTATTGAAGAGGGTCTCTCCTCCCCCTCAATTCTTGAAGTGGAGACCTCTTCTTCTTCCCTTGATGAAGTGGATGATCTCTCACTTTCTTGTGCCACTTCACTTGATGATATGGATGAATTTCCACTTTCTTCTTTCTCTTCTTGGACCATTGAATTTATTTCCTTTGGCTCTTCTATTATTTAAGCTTGTGTAGGGTTTTCATGAAATACTCCCATCTTGTTCCATAACTCATGTGTATTTTTGTATTCACCTACACCACTCAATAAATCATTAGGCAAAATATTAAGTAATATTCCAATTATCTTCTCATTTGCCTTCGATTGTGCTTGTTGCTGCTTGGTCCAATATCTTGGTCGGAGTCTTTTCCCGTGTTTATCTCTTGGGGTTTTGAATGGCTCTTCTAGCACCATTACGCAATCCGAATCCATGCAAACCACATCTTCGTCCGCATCCTCCAATAGTCGAAATCCTCGCGATCATAGGGAGGTGGAACGTTGATGTCATCACCCAACTTTTCTTCAATCGTCATCTCCTCTAGCTTTCTTACTCTCTCGGCGGTTAGTCCGTAGATGAGAGAACCTTCTCTCTGATACCACTTGTTAGGATCTTACCGTGAAGCTAGAGGAGGGGTGAATAAATTTTCCTCGATTTTTCTACCTACAACGTTAGTATGTGCAAGCGAAAAACTAAATACAAAACAAAAACAATGCTAACACCAACCATTTACGTGGTTCGGAGACGAGACTCCTACTCCACAGCTGTCCGTAAGATAGACGATCCCGATCCTTCGGTGGATGATCCCCCGGAGCACCTCCGGCTAGCTCTTGTCACTCTTTGTGGGTGGAGAAACCTCGCCACAACCTTAGACAACCACTGAGCAACACTAGGCTACTAACAAGCACTAACCAAGCAAGTTTCGCCAAGAAGAAACAGCCCTAAACAAGCTCCCTTATATAGAGCTCGAGGCTGAAATGACCGTTACTAGTCAACCGATCTTACTGTGAACCCTATCAGTCGACTGGTCCCTCACCAGTCGACTGGTCCACTGGTTAAGTCTTGGGTTACCCTTTCCGAGTACATTTCTCTCAACACTCGAACCCTTATGACTTAGCCCCCTAGTACAATTCCCTTAGCACTCGGAACCTCACGACCTGGATGACTCATCATCCAGCAGCCTCGATCTGTTGCCTTAACGCCCCCTTTATCTTCGTCTCTCATCCCTCAGATGCACACACAAGCCCTCAGCTTGCCTCCATGCCATCCTTCACACATGCCTTGAAGTCCGCATCCCTCGGCTCATCGTTCTTGCTCCAGCAGCCTCGATCTGTTGCCTTCAAGCCCTCTTCGACTTTGACCCTCGTCCCTCAGATGCGCACACAAGCCCTCGGCTTACCTTCATGTCATCCATCACGTACGCCTCGAAGTCCGCTTCCCTCGGCTCATCGTCCCTGCTTTATCCATGGTCCCTCGGATGCGCACATAAGCCCACGGCTTGCCTCCATGCCACCCTTCACCGTACCTGAAGACATCCAACCAAGCATATGTGTATCTTGCAAACCTGCACACTCACATATACATATTAGATCAACATGAAATCCTAACATAATCATATTGACATACACACATCAAAACTTATGATCCTCTTGATCATACTTGGGCCGATTGCCCCAACACGTACTTTCCGGCATGGAGTTCAGTGGCCCTGGACTGGTGCAGAGTGAGGAGCTCATGTACCGGGCCGACCTTAGCCCTAAAGTGACCCGAATTAGCCCCAGCCTCGGTATGTTCATCATTTCAATGAGTGCCCGTTAGTTATAACTGTAGGATCAGATGCACGTGAGAGGGGGGGGTGAATCACGTGACTTTTAAAAATCAAAGCGCTTTAAAAAGCGTGCACAGCGGAAATGAAAGAAACGAAAGATAAACATAAAAACACGAACGATTTTTACTTCGTTCGGAGCCTTCGTCGACTCCTACTCGAAGGCCCAGGTCCCTCGGACCTTTCCGTTGGGCAATCCACTAAAACTCTCTATCGGTCAACCCCGATAGAGCAGGCGAGTACAAATGAATTGAAAGTGTGACAACCCCACACTTTCAAGTAATTAAGTGCAATGATATATATTGAAAAAATTAACTTTTTACCGACGTCCGGAGTAGGTCGACTCTTTCGGGGCAGCAGGACGTCGTCGGCTCGAAGTGTAGCGTTTCCGGAGCAAGGCGCGAGCGTAGAAGAACTTGAAAGCTTTTGGAAGAAGTGTTGTATTTTGAAGAGGGTCGAGGCCCTCTTTATATAGGGCAGGGGGCGCCCGACATGCTCGGGGCGCCCCCCACGTGGCTGTCGATCCGGCGATGCTCCGGTCAGAGCTAATCTCGTCTACTTCGGGATTGCTTTTGACTGGGGCGCCCGACGCGCGCGGGGCGCCCGATTGACCGGTCAAAATCACATCTTCTAGCTTCGCGAGGGTGAGCTTCGGCAGCTGGTCAGTGAGGTGGCACAGGGGGCGCCCGATTCAAGTGGGGCGCCCCGAATAGCGCTGCTGTCGGGGCGTTTACCTCTCCGCTGACTTTGGGTTGACTCTGGGGCGCCCGACACATCCGGGGCGCCCTGCTCAGCTACGGCCTCACTCCTTTGAGGCTCTCTGAGCTGCAGAAACACAGTCCTTCGGTTCTGCATCCAGGGTTAGTCCAAAACAGCAAATAATAAGATATAATTCTAAGTTAATTAGATCCTGTCTCCCAGACCAGGATCTAACCAGGACTCAACTTAGATCACCTAAATGGGTCTAAGTTGGACCGCGCCTAAAGTCCAAGATTGGACTCGTCCTCACTGGGTCGCTCCTCCAGTGACTTACCTTACTTACCCATTTTGCAGCTCTACTTGACTTCTTGACCCTACCAGGACTTCCTGCCAAGGCTCAACCACCTTGGTCTTCCTGCCAAGTCTCAACCAACTTGGTCTTCAGCCAGTTGTCAGGTCCCGCGGACCCAACTGGACTTCCCGCCAGGACTCAACCATCCTGGACTTCAGCCTGGTGTCTGGTCCTAAGTCTTTCAACCCTGCACACTTGGTAAAGAGGTTAAACACACACAACCCTAACTTTAACCACTTTGTCATACATCAAAACCCGAGTTTGACCGTTAGTGCAAACTGCACCAACAATCTCCCCCTTTTTGATGTATTGACAACTCAGGTTAAAGTTAGAGAAAAACTAGCAGATACATGCAAGTAAATAAAAGATAAGCATGAAAGTACATGGTGCAAAATTAAGTAGCAAATAGAAGCTTTAACCCTATTCTCCCCCTTTGTCATTCATCAAAAAAAACATACGTATATTAAGTTACGGAGAGTAGGATCCAAAGCTAGGTGATAGGGAAAACTAGACTTAGGCAAAATAGATTAAGTAAGATAAATGAAAAAAAGGAACTCCCCCTAAATCAATTAACTTAGCTTTCAAAACTAACAAATAGTTTTCAACAACATTATTTTTCAAATGAATTAGAAATATTTTCAAAGTTAAGCTTGGCAATCTTTTTAAAAGAAAATATATAAAAATTTCCCAAATAATACATAGTTTTCAAAGTCAAAAGAAACTTTGCTACTGAGTTTCAACTTACAAGAAGGAAGATATTCGAAGAATAAGCTTTAAAAGATTCAAGACCATTATTCAATTTATAAAACTAATTTTTCAAGAATATACCTTAGATTCTTTTGAAAATAGTTATACTTTAAAAGTAATATCATAGATTTGATCAAATTAATTTTCTAAGTTAGTTTGAACTCCCCCTTAACTTGACAAGCCCTTAGAATTCCTTGTCAATTTCAAGGTAAACATTCTATTATGTCCTAGGGATATCCAAACTACAAATGAAAAATATTTCAAAAGAATCATTTTTGGAAGTAAATCAATCAAAATATTTTGATACTTTCTAGTATAAGAACAAGCTAATAGTGGATTTTCAAAAAACATAAGTGTTTTTATTTTAAAGTTAATTTGAAAAAGGAGATTTGCAAGACCCAAAAATACGGATTTTTCAATGCTAAATAGGAATTGCAAGGAACTATTTATAAGCATAATAACTTTTAAAGGAGTAGAAATATAGGCTAAGTGTTAGAAAAAAAACTAGTCTTAAATTTATTAACTTAGCTTTAAAAAAAAAAATTTTTTCAGAAAATATAACAAAAAAAATTTTAGGGATCAATATTTATCAAAATTTTCAAATGTGTTTTGTCAAAAATGATATTTTGAAAAAGTATTTTGACTTCAGCTCCCCCTGGACCAAGTAATGATTGTGGTCCCTTTTCATATGTCTAACTCTAGTTACTGACTAACTATCTAGATGATAGTAGTGTTCACTGGGTTAGTCAAGTTAGGTAATAATGTCTAGCTCAGATTTTAGTGCAAGACTACTTAACTTGATCACTGTAATGGTGGTATTTTACGCCCAGACTTACTGTGATGCACTGACTTAAGCATTCGGAAGTCCAGGCAGAGTCCTATGCATCTCACAACCGTTCTATGTTTTTGCAAGCACAAACAAGTTAATCTTAATGTGTTTTGTGAGATGCGGCTGCCTAAATCTATAGGTTCATGCAACTCTAGGGGTCAAGCTTAGGCTAAGTCTGCCAGTTTTGAAAATCAAAATTTTTTTAAATATAATAAAGTTCTTGAAAATCAAGTTTGAAAAGTCCGTGTTTAAGTTTAATTTTGAAAAGCAATAAACTTTTGAAAACCAAGTAAAAAAATCCTTGTTTTTAAAATCAAAATTCAACTTAAGCTTATCAGGTCATTCCTAGTCTATAACACACATTCCTATTAACCTTCTTAAGTTGCTAAATTCAGATTCAGGAAGTGGTTTGGTAAATATATCAGCTAGATTAGACTTAGATTCAACATGATTAAGTTCAATTTCTCCTTTATTTACATGATCTCTGACAAAATGGTGTTTGATTTCTATATGTTTGGTCCTAGAGTGGTGGATTGGGTTTTTGGTTAAATTGATTGAACTTAGGTTATCTATATAAATTTTGACTTTCTTAAAATCTAAGTTAAAATCTTTTAAGGTATGCATCATCCAAAGTAGTTGGGCTACACATTCACCCATTGCTATGTACTCAGCTTCAGTGGTGGATAGGGCAACACAATGTTGTTTTCTACTGAACCAACTAACTAGTGAGGGTCCTAGAAGTTGGCATCCACCACTGGTACTTTTTCTGTCTAATTTACAGCCAGCATAATCTGAGTCAGAATATCCAATAAGTTCAAACTGGGCTGTTCTAGGGTACCAAATTCCTAAACTTTCTGTCCCTTTGAGATACCTAAATATCCTTTTAACTAGGGTTAGATGTGATTCTTTAGCACATGTTTGATACCTAGCACACATACTAACTGCAAAGAGAATATCAGGTCGACTTGCAGTTAAGTAAAGTAAGCTACCTATAGCACTTCTATAATACTTAAGGTCAACAGGTTTGCCATTTGTGTCACTATCTATAGTTTGATTGGTAGCCATAGGTGTCTTAATTTCTTTAGCATTATCCATTCCAAATTTTCTAAGTAATTCTTTAGTGTATTTTTGTTGATAGACAAAAGTACCCTCACTAGTCTGTTTTATTTGTAACCCTAAAAAGAAAGTTAATTGACCTACTAAACTCATTTCAAATTCATTTTCCATTATCGTTATAAAATCTTGTAAAAAGTTTGAGTTAGTTGAGCCAAATACTATATCATCTACATATACTTGAGCTATAAAAATATCATTTTTTAGGATTTTGACAAATAGTGTTGGGTCAATTTTGCCTTGGTTAAAGCCTTTAGATACTAAGTAGTTAGACAATTTTTCATACCAGGCCCTAGGGGCTTGCTTAAGTCCATATAAAGCTTTCTTAAGTCTAAAGACATAGTCAGGGTGTTCTAAGCTTTCAAAACCAGGAGGTTGACCTACATAAACCTCTTCTTTAATTAGACCATTTAGGAAGGCTGACTTAACATCCATTTGAAAAGCTTAAATCCCTTATGGGCTGCATAACTTAAGAGCATTCTTATGGATTCAAGTCTAGCTACAGGGGCATAGGTTTCATCATAATCAAGACCTTCTACTTGGCTAAACCCCTTAGCTACTAGCCTAGCCTTATTCCTGACTGTTTCTCCTTGTTCGTTAAGTTTATTCCTAAAGACCCATTTAGTTTCAATAAATTTCTTGCCTTTAGGTAAGGGTACTAAGTCCCAGACTTGACTACGTTCAAATTGGGCTAACTCTTCCTGCATGGCTATGATCCAATCAGGGTCAAGTAAGGACTCTTCTATAGACTTGGGTTCAATTTTTGAAATCAATGCAATTTGACTAAGGTTCCTAAAAGCTGATCTAGTCTGAACCCTTAGTTCTGGATTACCTAAGATTTGATTAGTTGGGTGGTCTGAGTTAACTCGTACAGTTCTGGGTTGNCACGTCCAGTCGGGAGCTTTAGCAAATATGTTCCGATGGCAACAGCAGCAATTCTTTGCTCCATTTCCAACTCGCAAATCCGCTTCTCCCTGACGAGTCTTCTTCTATTCCTTAGCCCCTGTATGTCATTACATATATGTGAGCTACACCCAGTATCAAGTACCCAGGTATTTGAGGAAATAGAGTGACATTCAATAACGAAGATACCTGAAGAGGATGGGGCATCGGATGCCTTATTCTTCATGGACTCAAGATAAATCTTGCAGTTTCTTCGCCAGTGACCCTCCTTGCCACAATGATGGCAAGTTCCTTTGGTTTCTTTTCAGTCTTTTTGGCCTTTTTCTTCTTTCCTTTATTCTGTTCTTTGGCCTTCCTCTTAGAACCTTTCTTCGAGGAACCAACTAACAGTACCGCCTTTTGATCCGGCTTTACAGAAGGCTCCACAGTCTTCAGCAGGTTGAGCAACTCGGGAATGGTGGTCTCTAGTTTGTTCATCCGATAGTTCATCACAAATTGTGAATAACTTTTGGGCAAACAACTCAGAATTAAGTCAATACTTAGTTCATGATCCATTGCAAAACCGAGTGTGTTCAGTCGCTCAATGTACCCCAACATCTTTAGCACAAACTGCGAGGCAGAAGTGCCTTCCTGCATCTTAGTGGTGAAGAGGAGTCTGGAGACTTCGAACCTTTCGGATCTCGCCTGCTCTTCAAACAACTCATGAAGATGGAAGATGATGGTATAAGCATCCATATGCTCATGCTGCTTTTGCAGCTCAGGTATCATAGAGGCTAGCATGATGCAACTCGCAAGTTCAGAATCGGTCACATGTTTCTGATAGGCCACTAGCTGGTCTGGAGTTGCACCTTCAGGAGGTTGGTTAGGAAGTTGATCTTCAAGGACATAAGCAAGCTTCTCTGACTTGAGGACTATCCTCAGGTTTCGAAGCCAGTCCATGAAGTTTGGCCCAGTCAGTTTATTGGTGTCCAAAATGGAACGCAAATTCAGAGAAGACATGATCGAGTGATTAACCTAGAAACACAAATTGAGCTTATGTGAGAAGAATGATAAAGAATGTATCAATATACATTAATTAAAAATCCTATTTATTTATCAAATTGAATAACCCTTTTTATCAATTCGGGAGATTGTAGGAGCATCTCCAAATAGGTTGATATCCAACCATAGATAAGAACAACCATGGCTGTGGCCATCAAGTTTTTCTTAGCTATGAAGGTAGGTAATTATACCGATTACACATCACATATATGTAACTATCACTTTATGCTATCAACTAATTGAATGTTTGCATAAATCATTGGGTTGTTAACTCATTAACAAGTATGCAACTTTATACATAGCACCCAACTGCACCTCTCTTTGCATCGACCTTGGCTGTGGCACAACAAATCGATGCTCCAAGCTTAAGGCTGACCCATTAATCAAGAAATAGTTTTAATATGGTTGGAGCTCATTCAACCGTTTAGTCAGGCTTGGATGTGTCCAACAACCAAAACTAAGGATTGACCTCTGACTCCAACTATATTATCCATAAACTAATTCCATGGTTTGAACATGTTGAGGTTCAAGCCGGGCATGGATGTGTCCATCAACCCAAACGAGAAACAAAACTCCGATTCTAACCATATTAATGGAAGGTGTTGGCCTTAATATTTTGTAAGGGGTTTTGGGTCTCATCCTTTCTTTTCTAAGCACATTCATGACATAGAATTATGTCATGACTAACGATTTCCTTAATAAAGTAGTATGTGACTTAATTTATCAAGTCTCATTATTTGAATTAGGAACCGGATTTCCTAATTCTAATTTCATACTTTATTTAAGGAATTGTTTTGGGAAACAATTTCCTAAATTGTCATAATCAATTTCGGAAATAATATGTTTTAAGACTTTGATTTCTCTAAATCAAATCTTATTAAATTAAGAGACAAATCCTTAATTCAACCACATATTATTTTCATGAAAATCTCATTTAAGAAACTCTATAGGAAACCATTTTCCTAATTAATTTTGGAGACAACAATATGTAAGAGCATCACCTCTTAAACATATTTTATTCATGGATTTAATTAATTACAACAAATCGTTTTCTAAGGGTGGCTCCCCGAGGCTCAGATACCCAAAGAAAAGTAATTTGTTGTAAATCCAATTTGGACGGCTCCCCGAGGCTCAATCCAAATCAAACATGACAATTTCATTTAAAATTGGGAAATTAAATTACAACAACTAACTTTAAATTGGACGGCTCCCCGAGGCTCAATCCAAAATAAAGAATTTTGTTGTCAATTTAAAAACCAATTCAAATTTAATTGTCAATTAACTGTCCATAAATTTGTCTAGACTTTCTTGAAAGAAAGTGCCCAAAATTGCGAGATTTCATAAATACGTTTTCAGAATAATTGTAAGTTTCTGGTACAAAGAAAACTTACATATTTCCAAAATTTGAAAATTTCTAAAATAGAAAAATTTTCCAAAATTGGAAAGTTTCCAAAGATGGGAAGTTTTCACAATTATTATAAAATTTCAGAAACTAGAAAATTTCAAAAGTTTGCGAAATTTCATGAGGATTTCCAAACTTAGAAATTCCTAAATCTAAAATTTATTATAATTTGAAAGTTTCCATAATTGAAATTTTTTTTCCAAAATTGAGATCATGACAAAGTTTTCCGCAAAACAATTATATGATTATGTCGAACACTAACCGGCTCTGATACCACTGTTGGGACCGGGTGCATGTTGACAAGGATACGGGTTCGTAAAATTCTAAATTTTTACGTGCAGCGGAAGAATTAGCATAAAATAATTTCTCAAATTATTTTAACCACGTATCTAGCATGCAACCTTATGGTGTGTGGACATGATCATAAAATAAAACTTTGCGGAAAAGTAAACTAATTTACTAAGTACCTCGCGTAACTCGAAGTAAGGGACGAGATCCAACCGTAGCGTCCCTTGGAAGCTTCGCCTCTATTCGCGTCCACGCCGAGTTCTCTTCGGGATGACTTCGCAAAGTCACGAGTTTTGTGCCGACGAGAACTACTAGATTCTCTAAAGGCACAACTAGAAGACAAGAGAAAAGAAGGAAACTAACCACCAAGAGAGGAATCTAAATTCCGAGAAGGAAGGAGATGTGATCCGCTTCTTCTTCTCCGAGGTCGTCTTGGTGGATGAAGCTCACGCCCACCTTGGGAGTTGCGCCGGCCCTAGGGGAGGAGAGAGAGCCGGCCCTAGAGAGAGAGGGGCGCCGGCCCTAGAGAGAGAGAGGCGTGTAGAGAGAGAGAGAGAGAGCAATTAATCTCTTGATTAATTGATTAGGAATTCAAGGCTTGCCTTTGGTTCCTTATATAGTTGCTTCTCCCTTGCCAAGTCTTTCTCTTAACGGAATTAACGGAATTAATTTTCATAAGAAATTTATCTTATAATCTTTCTTATGAATAATTCCGTTATGCCTAGTTTTATTATAACTAACTTTATAATAAAACAAATACTTCTCTCCTTTAATTATGGAATAAATTTTATAAGAAATTTATAAACTTTCTTATTATGAAAAAATCAATTCATAATTGATTTTATAAAATTAAAATAAACCATTCCATGGATCATTTTAATTTCCATAAAAAGAATAAATTTCTATAAATTTATTTATATAAATTTTTTTAATATAAATTTATTTATCCATAATTTATAAAACAAATCGCGCTAGATGTATTTTATTAATTAAACCAAATAAATTGGTTTATCCCTTTTGTAGTGGCCGGCCAAACCAAGAGGGTGGACACCCTCTTTGGCCGGCCAATTCAAACCGAACCGATCGCGAATTAAACTCATTTAATTCGCCCAATAAGCCTTCAAAAGACTTAGCCATTTTTAGCTTCCATTGTGCCTCTGATAAATTCAGATTCGACTTATTTCTCTTGATCGGAAAATCTAATTTTCAACTCGTTTTAAATCCCTCGGATTACCCGTAGTGCGTGTGACTAAATAGGCTTTCGATTTATGTTGGCCGTCTATAATTAACTAATTATAGAACGATCATGAGTGGCACCTAGTAGTACATCATGACCCCCAATTAATCGAAAGATCAACGGTTGACCTCAGAAAGAATTCTGAAACCCTTCAGTAGCTCTAATGAATCGTGCCCCATTCCCTTCACCATCTTATACCTACTTGGTTCAGGACACGGTCTATTTGTGTCAGTCCCCACTAGGCTGACTACGTCACACCTAGCCCAAGTAATGTCTTTCTCGTCCTTTGGATTTCTAATTACTCTCATGTATTTTAGAGACTCGCACTCTAAACATGATATGCTCTGGCCAGAGGCATTGAGTAACAATCCGACGATAGGCCTGGGTATACATCTCCTCGCAAGGAGTGGTGAATCCTTTGTAGGCTGTTCAAACATCTTCGGGCACTTCGGCTTATACCCAATCATCCTGGGTCCACACCTCCTTGGAGATGCTTGCTTAAGATGTTAAAGTATAAGTCTCCATGATCAAGATGACTTGAACACTGCAAGTCAAAGGAACATCGCACTTAAGCCGCAGTAAGAACTTCATTGACATATCTATATAGATAACCATATGAAGTCTTACAGCTAGTCACTCCAATGAACTAGTTCCCTTAACTAGCATCCATGTTTATCTCCGGACATCCCAATGCCACCAGCCAGTGAGAATCAGCTGATTAGAGAATAACCCATGCTAGTCTCAACAGAATTGATAGTGTCCGTATTTATCAATTCATCGACTAGGGATATTTTCAATACTTCACATTTGCACATTTAGAGATAATCGCTAGTTGTGATCCCATCACAAATTCTCTTATGCTGTGAGTTGTATTGCGGACATTCAGTAGATGAGTTTAAGATCCCAATCAAATACAAACATGTATACTCAAATAGTGAATTATCATTTATTAAAATAAATGTTTACAATCATAAGGCGATTGCCTTAGGACACTTCTCTCATATCACTAACACCTTTGACTTTGCTTTGATGAAGGTGGAAGCTTCTTCTTGCTCTGACATTGAGGATGACCTCTCCTCCCCCTCAATCCTTGAAGTGGAGACTTCTTCTATTTCTTCCTCACCTGAGGATGTGGACGATTCCACTTTCTTCTCCTCTTCGGATGTTGAACTTGACTAAACTTCCGATTGATCCTTCTCCTTCTCTTGGACCAATGACCCCTTTTCCTTGGGCTCTTCTTCTCCTTGTCTTTGTGTTGAATTTTCATGTAAAGCTATCACCTTTCTCCATAGCTCATTAGCATTCTTGTATTCTCCTACATTTGACACAATATATGGAGGTAATAAATTTAATACAATTCTAGTTATCTCCTTATTTGCCTCCACTTCCTCCGTTTGATCCTTGGTCCAATACCGAGGTCGAAGGTGTTTTCCCTTCTTGTCCATTGGAGCTTCAAATGAAACCTCCAATGCGGTCCAATGGTCCCAATCCATTTGAAACCATGTCTCCAACCGTTTCCTCCAATAATCGAAGTCATCTTGGTCGTATGGAGGTGGAATCCAAATATCCCATCCTAGCGGACCTTTGATAACTTTCATTTTGTTGATTAAACTATGCCCTCAAATCCATGTTTTGATCCAATATTATATGCTTAAGTTTGAATTTATATAAGGTTTCATGAATTACCTCCATTTTGCTTAAGATTCAATTCTTTTTATATTTAATATGCTTTGGCACTTAAATTTAATTTCATCTTGTAGGTTTCAAATGATCATGTACCTGGATCATATTGGGACAAACTTGGGTCAGAATTGGATCTGGATTAAAGGGATCAAGCATCAGATTAATATGGGCCGTCCATTCAAGAGAACAGTTAGATCTGAACCATCCTCCAACTTCTGGTTGATCCAAGTTCAAGATAGACTTAATCAAGTTCATGGATCAAGATCTTAAAGTTTGCGCCAGATCGGAGTTAATTCAGCCATTGGATCATGCAATAGAGGATCTAGATCGTCCAAGCTAAAGAAGAGAAGATCTGAGCCATCCGCTTCAGATCTGAGTGATCCGAGCTAAGGAGCAGTAGATCAGAGCCCTTGATCAAGATCTGGGAAGTTTGGGTTTGATCAGACTTGATTAGACCGTTGGATTGTATCAGAACAATCACAACCGTTCATGTTTTCAAGTGGAAATTTAAATCACAATTTTCTCCACGCCGGGGGTGTCGTCGCTAGATCGCATCTCCTACTTCGTTTCAGTTCTTCTTCATTTTCCAATTCCAATCGGAGGTGGCCACCAGATCAAGTTCATCTTCGGATCTCAATCATCAAGCTCTGTTTCCGGGAGAGGATCGCGTTCCATTCGAATCTGAAAGCTCCGGCGAGGGTTTCTCCGTGTGCTAGCTTCATTTGACCAGTCCTCACTCGATTTCACTTCTCCACCAATCGGGTCAAGCCAGAGGGGTTCTTTGAGCTAGATTCGAGGTTCCCTACGCTACTACTCGCCATCTGAATAGTCGCAGAAGGAAGGATCGGAAGGAGTTCAGATTACACTTCAAGCTACGCGATTCAATCTCTGCAGCTTAGTTCTGATCGATTCTCGAGCAAAGGGGTTCTTAGCTTGATCTTTGAGTGATGGCAAGGAGAAATCTCGGTGAAGAACTCGAACTGGTGTCTTTAGATTGTAGATTCGTTTCTGTGTTAAATTCTACAACGTCTCAGTAGTTTTTTTCAGTCTGCATTTCAGTTACTGATCGGTCCTTTGACCGATCCAGACAACTCCTGATCGGTCATCGGTCTGATCAGGCTTGTATCTGATCGATCAACCGACTGATCAGGAAATTTCCTGCACAATTTACTATGTATTAGTTTTCAGCTTGCTTAAATTCCCATTTCCGAGTTTAGATACAATGTTAGTGAATTTCTGCAATTGATATTAGCCCTATATTTCAATCTTGAGACTTCAATTTGTTATGTTAAATCTTCCTAGTGGTTAAGTTTCACTCTTGCAATACTTAGCTTAAATTTACCTAGTTGAGTTGATTCTACTTCAAGCTTACTTCCATACTTATATGCAGAACAAAACCCCATTTTATCTTGAAAACCCAAAACATTTAATGACCAACAAATACGAGCTTGATTCAAACACTCACGACTAGTCCTTGGAAAAAAATACGACCTGAGGCCCTTATTCTACGTTCCTGTTTGCTAGCAAGGGTTTTTAGTTTTATAAATATCCAAATTTGAGACTCACATTCGTGACATCTTTTGGGTCCATCAAATTTTTGGCGCCGTTGCTGGGGAGCATCTAGTTGAGTTTGTTTGATTCTAGCTTGCTTACTTACTGTTATATCTTGTGATTCAACTTGTGCGCTTATTTCTATATTTTTGTGATTCATTCTACTTGTTTCATTCTTTTGTATACATTTGTCGCGATTTCTGTATTTGTGTATGACCAGATCTGCAGGTGGTATTCTAGAAGAGTTCGATCCTGAAATTGAAAGGACTTTTAGAGCAAGGAGGAACCAAATCAGTGCTTCAGAGGCTTTTGACATTCTTCCTACTCAGACTATTGCTATTCATTCAGTTAATCCTATGGCAGACCACCAGAAAACCATGAAGGAACTAGCAGCACCAGATGATGCTTTTCAGAACTCCTGCATTGCCTACCCAGAGCTCACTGGAGATTTTGAATTGCGATCAGGACTGATTCATCTTTTGCCCAAATTTCAAGGTCAGTCTAGAGAGGATCCCAACAGACATTTACATGAGTTTCACGTTGTCTGCTCCACCATGAAGCCTCAGGGGATTTCAGAGGAAGATATCAAGCTGAGGGCATTCCCATTTTCCCTAACTGGAGCAGCGAAGGATTGGTTTTACTACCTACCTACTGGGCACGTTTCTAGCTGAATTTCTATGAAGAAAACATTTTTGGAGAAGTACTTTCCAGCATCTAGGACTGCAATTATCAGAAAGAGCATATGTGAGATACAACAAGTAGTGGGAGAGACTTTGTATGTTTACTGGGAAAGGTTCAACAAATTTTGTTCTAGTTGCCCACAACATCAGATTAGTGAGCAGCTACTGATCCAATACTTTTATAAGGGTCTTCTTCAGATGGATAGAATCATGATTGACGCTGCAGCAGGAGGTGCCCTAGTGAACAAAATACCAGATCAAGCTAGGGAGTTGATTTCAAATATGGCAGAGAACTCACAGCAATTTGGGAGTAGAGCTTTGTCTACCAGTGGCGTAAATGAGGTTCAGATGGTATCAAATGAGCAGAAAGAAATAAAAAATTCATTGATGGAGCTTACATCCCTGGTGAAGCAAATGACTCTAAATAATATGAGTCAAAACCAGAATTTCTCATTACCACCTACAAGCCAAGTGATGAGGTTATGTAGTATCTGCTCAAGTCAAGAACACAATTCGGATCTATGTCCTAACCTCCAACAAGATGAGACATTAGCTGCATTGACTAGGGGCAATTCCAAGCCAAAAATAACCCCTACTCATCTACCTATAATCCTGGTTGGAGGGACCATCCAAACTTGAAGTATGGGAATTCTTTTTATTAGCAAAACCCATCCCAACAGCAATATCAACAACCCCAATTGAACTATCAACAAAACCAGCAAGTACAACAACAATTTCAGCCATTTCAACAACCTTTCCAATAATTTCAGCAACCCTATCAAGGAAATCAGCCACCTTTTCAAGTGAAACAGCAAGGGTTTCAAGGAAGTTCGAATTTTCAGCAACAAAATCAGTTCTCACAGCAGGGATTTCAACCATTCAACCAAGGTTTTCAGGCATCAAATAAGAATTTCCAGTCCACTCAATTTCAGCCCTCTCAACCACAATTTCAATCTCAACATCAGAATTTTCAGAGTTACAATTCTCAACCATTTCAACCAAGTTCTCAGCAAAATTTTCAACAATTTTCTCAACCATTTCAACCCTATAATCAGCCCCAATAGCCCTACTTCCAAGGATCACAGCAAGTTCAACAATTTCAACCACCTCAATCATCATTTCAAGGCCAATCAAAGCCTCATGCTAACCAAGGAGGCTACGGAGGCTCTCGTGGGGGAAATGCACAACAACAAAGGATAGAAGAGATGCTTCAACAACTTTTGCAACAACAAAGAAATGATCCCACCATACAAAATCTTGAGAGGCAAATTGGACAATTGGCTAGTGGGATGAATCAAATGCAAGCTCAAGGATCAAGTCAACTACCTTCTCAAGCTACTCCCAATCCCAAGGGTAACGTTAGTGCTATTACTTTGAGGAGTGGGAAGGTGACTTCAACTCAAAATGGTCCAAGAGCTGATTTTTCTGAAAATAGGACAACAACTTCATTTCCAGCCCCAAACAGCTCGGAAATCACTTCAAATTCAGTTGGTTCCACCCCTAGTCCAAGCCTAACTCCTTCCTTAAGTAATCCTGTGATTTTGGTGGAGAATGAAGGAGAAATCAGTGAAAAAGGGGAGTTCATAGCAGCTAGTTGATATCCACCATTTTGTTGATTATTTTAGGCTCTAAAATCCATGTTTGATCCATATTTTATATGCTTAAGTTTGCAATTGTATTAGGGTTCATGTATTTCCTCTATTTTGGCTTTTAATTCAAATCTTTGTATATGTGGGATATTTTTGGCACTAAATTTGAATATCATTTTGTAGACTTCAAATGATCATGGACCCAGATCAAATCGGGTCAGACTTGAGTCAGCATTGGATCCATATCAAAGGGATCATTCATCGGATTAATAGGAGGCGTCCATTCCAAAGAATGGCTAGATCTGAGCCATCGGTCAACTTCTGGTCAATCCGAGTTCAAGATAGAATCAATCATGACCATAGATCAAGATCTGAAAATTTCAGCCAAATCAGAAGTAATCTGACCATTGGATCGAGCTCAAGATGTTCTAGACCATCCATTCAAGAAAAAGGAAGATCTGGACCATCCGCCACTAATCTGATTAATCCGAGCTGGGGACAGATAGATCAAGACCGTTGATTGGAATCTGTGGAGTTTGGTTCAAATCTGAAGAGATCCGACCGTTGGATGAAGCCAAAACGATCTCAGCCGTCCGTTGCTAATTCTCTTCTGAGTTGTGAGCTCTGGCTTGGCTGACAGGACTGAACCCAAATGCTGGTTTAACTGAGGCTGGGTCGAACTCCACTGGCAGGGCTGGACTGAGCTAGAATGGGCTGCTGGGCTGAGGCTGATTGAACCCAAAGGTTGGCTTAACCCAAAGTTGGACTGAACCCAAGCTGGACTGAACCCAAGCTGGACCGAACCAATTGGGCACACACAAAAACCTTATCGCGCAGAGAAGCTAGGCCAGACGGGGAGAGACGACACACACGGACGAGACGAGGGGTTCCCGACTCGATCACATCTTCTCCACTCTCACCGCCGACGGTTCTCATCCATCTTCATCGCCGCCGGTCGGTCTTCCACCCTCCACCATCAACGCCATCTCACTCTCGATGTGGTTGCTCGGGAGCGGTGAGGGGCGAAAGGGGATTATCCACTTCATCGCCGCTATCCAGAGCTTCGATCGATCGCAGACGAGGGGTTCCAGTCTCAATTAGATCTTCTCCATCCACTCTCCACTCCATCACAAGCTAGGGCCCAGGGGTTCCGAGCCCTAGTCGACTTCACCGCCGCCGAGCAAAATTCCTTCACAACTTTGTTCCTCTCATCAATTACGGCAGCAGTTCATCAGATTTACAACAATTTCTTCACAGCTTATCTTTTTCTCCGCAGCTTCAATTCCCAGCAGTTGTTTTTTTTCTTCACGGCAATTTCTTTACAGCAATTCGATTCATTCCTTCACAGTTTTTCTTAGGCAGTTCTCCATCAGTTCCTCTCATCAATTACGGCAGCAGCTTCATCTTCAATGGTTTTCCAGCAGTTCTCTTTTCTTCCTTCGTAGCTTTTCACAAGGCCAATTTCCAGTAGCTTCAATCCCTTCAGAGCAGTTTAGTTCATTGAGTCAAATTGCATGCTTCAATTGGATTCAATGATTGATTGTTTTGATGATTGATAACGTATGAGTTGTTATGTGTGTTTTTGAGTGATTGCTTGTATTAGATGGAATTTTCCCATTTCAAATTGCACGCACCTTTGTTATTTTGATTCATGCTCGCAAGTTGTTCGACAAAATGTTTCTATAGATAGGTTTAATTTCATGTCTCTTGTTTTACTTAGTTCTCAATTTCCTTGTCTCTTGTTCCCAACAGTTATTCATCTACTTGCAATTCGAGTTGGGGGAATCATCTTAATTCTCAACAGCCCCCACAACAAGGACAACCTCCATTTCAGAGTTTTCAGCAGTCCTACTCAAATTTTCAGCCAAGTCAACCTTTCCAACAATTTCAGCAGTCAAATCAAGATTTCCAATAGCCCTTTTCAAATTTTCAGCAAACAAATCAGTTTTTTCAGCCACAATTTCAACATTTTCAGCAAGACATCCAGCCAAGTCAGAATTTTCAGCAAAGGGTCCAACCAATTCAGACTTTCCAATATCAAAATCACACTGGTTTTCAACCTTCACAGTAATATTCTCCACCAAACAATCAGAATTGTCAATTTCAAAATCAGAATTTTCAGCCCCAACTATTTCAGCAATTCAATCAACAATTCCAGCCCTATGATCAGAATTTTCAGAACAATAATTTTTAGCAACATCATCCTTGCTATCAACCCAGTTTTCAGCAGTTCAATCATCCCATTCAACCATTTGAGCAACCCCAATAGCTCCAAGTTCAGAATTCACAACCTACTCATGGTCTTCAACAGTCTTATGCTACATTTCAAGACCAATAGGAATTCCACACCAATCAAGGAGGCTTTGAGAATCCTAATGAGAGTGAGGCTCAACAACAAAGACTAGAAGAGATGCTTCAACAAATTATACAACAACAACAAAGTTTACAACAACAAAAGCAACAAAGGCTTCAAGACATCGAAAGAAGCATTGGGCAAATTGCACATCAAATGAATATATCTATAGGTGTAGGGGATTGCACAGAGTCCCAGGGACCACCTATATTGATTGATGTTGGTGCAGAATGCACCCAAGTCAAACCTGTGTTTTGATAATGGCAACAGAAGTCAAAAGTTAAGTCTTACTTGTTTTCTAACAAGTGACTCTAGTGTGCAGAGACAAAGCCCTAGCGAAGGACTGCTAGGCACCTGGCGAAGGACTGCCAGTATCCAAGCCCTAGCGAAGGACTGCTAGGCAACTGGCGAAGGACTGCCAGTATCAAAGCCCTAGCGAAGGACTGCTAGGCAACTGGCGATGGACTGCCAGTATCAAAGCCCTAGCGAAGGACTGCTGGGCAACTGGCGAAGGACTGCCAGTATCCAAGACCTGGCAAAGGACCGTTAGGCAAAAGTCCAACCAAAGGAGCGGTTGGCATCAGGTACATTCTCCCGAGAGGAGTAGGTGAGGGCGCGTTCCCCGTCGAGGGAACAGTAGGCATCGGTTCGACCTAGGGTTCCATTTAGGAGACCCAAAGTCAGAACCAAGACAACTAAGGTTGTATAAATAAATATTTTATTGTTTCAGTGTGTTTTGGACTAACCCTGGATGCAGGACCGAAGGAACGTGTGTTTGTAGCTCAGAGAGCCTCAAAGGAATGAGGCAACAGCTAACCAGGGCGCCCGGAGTGTCCCGGGCACCCCCATGGTGAACACAAAACACAAGCTACAAAAACAGGCTTCGACAGTACAACTCCGGGGCGCCCCCGTGCTCCCGGGTGTGTTAGTGATATGAGAGAAGTGTCCTAAGGCAATCGCCTTATGATTGTAAAATATTTATTTTAATAAATGATAATTCACTATTTGAGTATACATGCTTGTGTATTTGATTGGGATCTTAAACTCATCTACTGAATGTCCGTAATACAACTCACAACATAAGAGAATTTGTGATGGGATCACAACTAGTGATTATCTCTAAATGTGCAAATGTGAAGTATTGAAAATATCCCTAGTCGATGAATTGATAAATACGGACACTATCAATTCTGTTGAGACTAGCATGAGTTATTATCTAATCAGCTGATTCTCACTGGCTGGTGACATTGGGATGTCCGGAGATAAACATGGATGCTAGTTAAGGGAACTAGTTCGTTGGAGTGACTAGCTGTAAGACTTCATATGGTTATCTATATAGATATGTCAATGAAGTTCTTACTGTGGCTTAAGTGCGATGTTCCTTTGACTTGCGGTGTTCAAGTCATCTTGGTCATGGAGACTTATACTTTTGACATCTTAAGCAAGTATCTCCAAGGAGGTGTGGACCCAGGATGATTGGGTATAAGCCGAAGTGCCCAAAGATGTTTGAACAGCCTACAAAGGATTCACCACTCCTTGCGAGGAGATGTATACCCAGGCCTATCGTCGGATTGTTACTCAAAACCTCTGGCCAGAGTATATCATGTTAAGAGTGCAAGTCTCTTAAATACATGAGAGTAATTAGAAATCCAAAGGACGAGAAAGACACTACTTGGGCTAGGTATGACGTAGTCAGTCTAGTGGGGACTAACACAAACAGACCATGTCCTGAACCAAGTGGGTATAAGATGGTGAAGGGAATGAGGCACGATTCATTAGAGCTACTGAAGGCTTTCGGAATTCTTTCTGAGGTCAATCGTTGATCTTTCGATTAATTGGGGGTCATGATGTACTACTAGGTGCCACTCATGATCGTTCTATAATTAGTTAATTATAGACGGCCAATATAAATCGAAAGCCTATTTAGTCACACGCACTACGGGTAATCCGAGGGATTTAAAACGAGTTGAAAATTGGATTTTCCGATCAAGAGAAATAAGTCGAATCTGAATTTATCAGAGGCGCAATGGAAGCTAAAAATGGCTAAGTCTTTTGAAGGGTTATTGGGCGAATTAAATGAGTTTAATTCGCGATCGGTTCGGCTTGGTTTGGCCGGCCAAAGAGGGTGCCAAACCCCTTGGGTTGGCCGGCCACAAGAAGGGGAAGAAACCAATTTAATTGGTTTAATTAATAAAATAAATCTAGTGCGATTTGTTTTATAAATTATGGATAAATAAATTTGTGTAAAGAAATTTATATAAATAAATTTATAGAAATTTATTCTTTTTATGGAAATTAAAATGATCCATGGAATGGTTTATTTTAATTTTATAAAATCAATTATGAATTGATTTTTCCATAATGAGAAAGTTTATAAATTTCTTATAAAATTTATTCCATAATAAAAGGAGAGATTAATTAGTTTTATTATAAAGTTAGTTATAATAAAACTTGGTTTAAACGGAATAATTCATAAGAGAATTTATAGGATAAATTTCTTATGATAACTAATTCTGTTAATTCCGTTAAGAGGGAGACTTGGCAAGGGAGATGCTACTATATAAAGGAACCAAAGGCAAGCCCTTAATCCTTGATGAATTGAGAAATCAAGAGATTAGAAGCTCTCTCCCTCTCTCTCTCTTATTCTCTTCTTCCCTTTTCCCAAGCTAGGGCCGGCGCCCATCTTCCAAGATAGGGCTGGCGCCCCTTGTCCAAGCTAGGGCCGGCGCAACCTCAACCTCCCTTGAGGTTGCCGTGAGTCAACAAGAAGAAGGAGAAGCCAACCAAGTAGAAGAAGAAGCGGATCACAACTCCTCTCTTCCCGGAATTTTGATTCCGTTACTTTGGTGGTTAGTTTCCTATCTTTTCTCTTGATCTTATAGTTGTGCCTTTAGAGAATCTAGTAGTTCTCGTCGGCACAAAACTCGTGACTTTGTGAAGTCATCCCGATGAGAACTCGGCGTGGACGCGAATAGAGGCGGAGCTTCCAAGGGACGCTACGGTTGGATCTCGTACCTTACTTCGAGTTACGCGAGGTACTTAGTAAATTTGTTTACTTTTCCACAAAGTTTTAATTTATGATTATGTCAACACATCATAAGGTTGCATGCTAGATACGTGGTTAAAATAATTTAGAAAATTATTTTATGCTAATTCTTCCGCTGCACGTAAAAATTTAAAATTTTACGAACCCATATCCTTGTCGACATGCAAGCGGTCCCAACAGTGGTATCAGAGCCGGTTAGTGTTCGACATAATCATATAATTGTTTTGTGGAAAACTTTGTCATGATCTCAATTTCGGAAAAAATTTTCAATTATGGAAACTTTCAAATTATAATAAATTTTAGATTTAGGAATTTCAAAGTTTGGAAAACCTCATGAAATTTCGCAAACGTTTGAAATTTTTTAGTTTCTGAAATTTTATAATAATTGTGAAAATTTCCCATCTTTGGAAACTTTCCAATTTTGGAAATTTTTCTATTTTAGAAATTTTCCAATTTTGGAAATATGTAAGTTTTCTTTGTACCAGAAACTTACAATTATTCTGAAAACCTATTTATAAAATCTCGCAATTTTGGGCACTTTCTTTTAAGAAAGTCTAGACAAATTCATGGACAGTTAATTGACAATTAAATTTGAATTGGTTTTTAAATTGACAACAAAATTTTTTATTTTGGATTGAGCATCGGGGAGCCGTCCAATTTAAAGTTAGTTGTTGTAATTTAATTTCCCAATTTTAATTGAAATTGTCATGTTTGATTTAGATTGAGCCTCGGGGAGCCGTCCAATTGGATTTACAACAAATTATTTTTCTTTGGGTATCTGAGCCTCGGGGAGCTACCCTCAGAAAATGATTTGTTGTAATTAATTAAATCCATGAATAAAATATGTTTAAGAGGTGATGCTCTTACATATTGTTGTCTCCAAAATTAATTAGGAAAATGGTTTCCTATAGAGTTTCTTAAATGAGATTTTCATGAAAATAATATGTGGTTGAATTAAAGGATTTGTCTCTTAATTTAATAAGATTTGATGTAGAGAAATCAAAGTCTTAAAACATATTATTTTCGAAATTGATTATGACAATTTAGGAAATTGTTTCCCAAAACAATTCCTTAAATAAAGTATGAAATTAGAATTAGGAAATCCGGTTCCTAATTCAAATAATGAGACTTGATAAATTAAGTCACATACATACTTTATTAAGGAAATCGTTAGTCATGACATAATTCTATGTCATGAATGTGCTTAGAAAAGAAAGGATGAGACCCAAAACCCCTTACAAAATATTAAGGCCAACACCTTCCATTAATATGGTTAGAATTGGAGTTTTGTTTCTCGTTTGGGTTGATGGACACATCCATGCCCGACTTGAACCTCAACATGTTCAAACCATGGAATTAGTTTATGAATAATATAGTTGGAGTCAGAGGTCAATCCTTAGTTTTGGTTGTTGGACACATCCAAGCCTGACTAAACGGTTGAATGAGCTCCAACCATATTAAAACTATTTCTTGATTAATGGGTCAACCTTAAGCTTGGAGCATCGATTTGTTGTGCCACAGCCAAGGTCAATGCAAAGAGAGGTGCAGTTGGGTGCTATGTATAAAGTTGCATACTTGTTAATGAGTTAACAACCCAATGATTTATGTAAACATTCAATCAGTTGATAGCATAAAGTGATAGTTACATATATGTGATGTGTAATCGGTATAATTACCTACCTTCATAGCTAAGAAAAACTTGATAGCCACAGCCATGGTTGTTCTTATCTATGGTTGGATATCAACCTATTTGGAGATGTTCCTACGATCTCCCGAATTGATAATAAGGGTGACTCAATTTGTAAAATAAATAGGATTTAATTTATGTATGATGATACATTCTTTAATCATTCTTCTCACATAATCTCAATTTGTATTTCTAGGATAATCACTCGATCATGTCTTCCCTAAACTTGCGTTCCATTTTGGACACCAATAAACTGACTGGGCCAAACTTCATGGACTGGCTTCGAAACCTGAGGATAGTTCTCAAGGCAGAGAAGCTTGCTTATGTCCTTGAAGATCAACTTCCCAACCGTCCTCCTGAAAATGCAACTCCAGACCAGTTTTCTAAGTTGCTCAACCTGCTGAAGACTGTAGAGCCTTCTGTGAAGCAGGATCAAAAGACGGTACTGTTAGTTGGTTCCTCGAAGAAAGGTTCTAAGAGGAAGGCCAAAGAACAGAATAAGGGAAAGAAGAAAAAGGCCAAAAAGACTGAAAATACCCTAAAAGACACTTGCCATCAATATGGCAAGGAGGGTCACTCGCGAAGAAACTACAAGGTTTATCTTGAGTCCTTGAAAGAGAAGACATCCGATGCCCCATCCTCTTCAAGTATCTTCGTTATTGAATGTCACTCTATTTCCTCAAATACCTGGGTACTTGATACTGGGTGTAGCTCACATATATGTAATGACATACAGGGGCTAAGGAATAGAAGAAGACTCGTTAAAGGAGAAGCAAATCTGCGAGTTGGAAATGGAGCAAAGATTGCTGCTGTTGCCATCGGAACATATTTGCTAAAGCTCCCGACTGGACGTGTCTTAGAATTGGATAATTGTTATTTTGTTCCTTCGTTAATAAAGAACATTGTATCTATTTCAAGTTTGAATGAAAAGGGTTATCATTTAACTTTTAGTAACAATTGTTGTTACATAACTTTAAATGGCGTTCTTTATGGGAATGGAACTTTGTGCAATGGTATCTACACGTTAGATTTATCCAGTGACGTTTTCAATATCGAAGTTAGCAACAAACACGCTCGAATAGATAATCGAATAGACTCTTACACTTGGCATTGTCGTCTTGGCCATGTAAGTAAGAAATGCATGACCGAATTACACCGATGTGGAATTTTGGAATCATTTGAACCCGGTTCATTTGATACATGCGAATCATGCTTAAAAGGCAAGATGACCAAATTACCCTTTTCCGGAAAAGGTAATCCAGTGGGAGAATTGCTTGGTCTAATACATACTGATGTATG
>JAGFNQ010003158.1:0-49562 GCA_024364735.1 Boesenbergia rotunda | reverse complement strand
TCTATGAATGGATTCTGTGCAAAATAGAAATCATCAATCCCGATATTACCATCCAAGATAAGCCCCTGACAAATGTCTCGCCAGCACTAAAAGAAGCTTTTAAGAGGCATGTAGAAGCACTTCTCAAACTTAATGTGATTCGACCAAGTAAGAGTCGACATCGGACAATGGCGATGATAGTACAGTCAGGCACATCCATTAATCCCATTTCTGGAAAAGAAACTAAAGGCAAAGAGTGTATGGTCATCAACTATAAGACGCTCAATGATAATACTTACAAAGATCAATATAGTCTTCCAGGGATCAATACCATACTGAGAAAGGTGGGAAATTCAAAAGTTTATTCAAAATTTGACCGAAAATCGGGCTTTCATCAGATCGCCATCGACCCTCTCTCTATTGAATGGACAACTTTCATCTGTCCATCTGGTTTATTCGAATGTCTAGTAATGTCATTCGGCTTGAAGAATGGACCTGCAATATTCCAACAAAAGATGGACCAATGTTTCCAAGGTACGGAAGAATTCATTTCTGTTTATATTGATGATATTCTATTATTCTCAAATACAGAGCGGGAACATATCAAGCAGCTAGAAATAATGCTTGGCATCTGTTAGAAACATGGCTTAGTACTCTCCCCAACCAAATACAAAATTGGAGTTCCCAAAATTGAATTTTTGGGAGCGGAAATTGGTGAAGGGAAACTCAAGTTACAGCCTCATATTATTAAGAAAATAACAGAATTCAAGGATGAGTAGTTGAAAGAGAAGAAGGGACTTAGATCCTGGTTAGGAATCTTAAATTATGCTCGCACCTATATTCCTAACCTAAGCTCCAAGCTTGAGCCTCTCTATGAAAAGATGTCATCCCATGGTGATAAAAGAATAAAAAATTTTGATTGGGCCCTTATTAAAGAAATAAAGGCCCAAGTAAACCAGTTGCCAGATCTGGAGATTCCTCCTGAAGGTGCCTATATCGTTCTGGAAACAGATGGAAGCATGATGGGCTGGGGTGGTGTTTGTAAATGGAAGCCCACCAAATATGACCCCAAAAGCATGGAAAAGATATGTGCTTATTCCCATGGTAAATATCCTACTGTTAAGTCTGTGATAGATGCTAAAATCTATGCAGCCATGGAAACAATGACAACACTAAAGATTCATTATATGGATAAGAAGGAAATAACACTGAGGACAAATTGCCAGGCCATTATTAGCTTCCACAATAAGACTGCCAGAAATAAACCCTCGAGGGTCAGATGTCTCGCGTTTACCGACTATATAACAGGCACAGGAGTATGGATAAATTGTGAACACATAGATGGTAAACTTAATATTCTTGCAGACACACTCTCCAGATTGGTGGAAGAACTAGAAACTCTGGCTACTCTCAGTGATTCCCTTGAAGAAATTATTATTGATTCCATGGAAGAAGCTTCCAGCACCACCAGATTCCCCTTACTACTAAGGTATGAGGACCTAACCCATGAGACTTTGTCACAAATTCTTTTCCAGGAGGACCATGACAAAAGGAACCAGATGACAAAAATTGAAGATGAAGCTATAAGCAACATGCTTGAAAAGCTTCGAGAGCTAGAGTTAATAATGCAGATGAAGGAATATGATTTTAACAGCAGGCGATATAGGGGTGGAGGATTTGACAATTACTATCATAAGCATCTTGAACAAGTCTGTGAAACCAGAAAAGATCTCTTCCAAGTGACCCAGCACATCCAGCAGATTAAACGTGAGATAGAAAGAGTACTCCCGTGAAGCATGATGAGCCCATAGCTATAAAGTAATGCGCTGTAAAGTAGTAGCTTTAATAAAGCAATGCACTGTAAAGTAGTAGCTTTAGTAAAGGTTATGCGCTGGAAGGATTGAGCCCCGGGGAGCCGTCCTTTCAAAATCTTATCTCTGGAAATGATAAGATCCCTTATCTAACCTTTATGAGCTGTAACGCTTATGTAGATGATTGAGGGTAAATAATTGAGGGGCGATGGGGCCAAAAGATGGGCACCCGCCTCAATTCATTTACAACCTCCTCTTATATAAAAGGCGAGGTTTGCTAAGGGTTTGAGCACGCCTTGAGCATTCCCAAGACTCTCATTCCCTAAATGTGCTAGTTTGTGCTTGCATTCTTCAATGAAATAAATCTTTGAGTGCATGTCGGGTTTCAATTTCTGCTTGAAGAACGATCCTAGTTTGGTATCACAACTTTCTTTAAATGGCAGGCTAAAATTCAATAAGTATTCAAGGTAAAGGAAAGGGTTATATTAGCGACATTCCTTTTTAAGCATATTTACTCACAAAACATTTTGAAATAAGATATATTTCCTAAGGAAGAATTTAGAGGCTGGAAAGTGGAGACTCGACATGAATCCTTGGTCTGGAAACTCCGCAAGGATAGTAAGTGCGTAAGACGGTAAGCTGAAAGGCCTCAATTAAGGATATTCTCAGGTATAACTTACTAGAAAGAAATTGATTAAAGACCATAACCCCTCCTGTGATAAGGCGACCGAATTGGTTAACTGATTGCAAAAGACTACAGTGCATATAAGACTCCAAAAGAGCAATAGCCAGTCAGGTGAGCATGAAAGTTTTACTAATTCCTAAGCCGTAAACAAGAGGAAAAGTGGGGCTTAATTCATGAGTGAGCGTTTTGAACAAAACATTAGAGAATGGTATAATAAATCCCGAACCGTAAGCCATGAATACCTTGATCTAGCTGAAACTAGTACACCAAAGTCTTCAGAAATCGCTAATAATATAGGTGATATTTATGACCGACTCACTTTGCTCTCTAAAGTAACCCTAAAACACTTCTACATTATAGAAGAAGAAAACAAGGGGTTAAGGCAAGAAATAGAAAAGCTTCAAAAGGTTGTTATTAGCCAAAAACCTTTGACAAAAACTGCGGTACGAGACCTAGTTCGAGAAGTATCTAGGCAACCTAATCTTGTTGAGGAAGAAGCCCTTAAGCTCACTGAGGAGCTAAAATGGAGTGTTCGAAAAATTGAGCACTTAATTGTGGAGGCTAAAAACCTTATTGGTGGCGGATGAGTTTGGAAGAACAAAGGGAAAACACTGATTACAAAATGGCCTTAAGAAATACTGAAGCAATTGAAACACCTGCTGTCGGATTTATATCTACCGTTGAACTAAGAACTAACTTTGATCTCTTAAAGGTTATTGTCAAACAGAATAATACTTTGATCTCCCTAGTTATTAATCTAACTGAACAGGTTCAGGAATTACAAAGTCTGGTGAAGAAAGTCCCTACTTCCGTAAAGACACCAACAACTTCCTCCAAAGAACTTGAAGACTCCATAGCTGACTTAACAAGAAGAATCGGAGGGATAAATTTGGGAAGTGACCCCATTATCCCAAAGAAGAAAGGCTCTATATTTATTTTCAAAGATCCAACAAAAATTTTGGAAAGTGAGAAAAGAAAATGAGTACCTCATCTAGAACAAGCACTTCTACAAGACCACCTGCAGTGCTGGCAACCACAGCAACTATACCTAACTCAGAAGATCAGATTCGTGATTATCATCATAATCAAAGACGAATGTACAATCTGCAACGAAGATTGATGCCAAGTTAATGAAGGTTGAGAAGGAGTATTGAAACACAGATAAGTCCTGAAGCTCAGCTGGAGATTTCAAGTTCACAAAGAGCTGGTATGGTTCCGGCAGAAGTTCTTTATTCCACCGGCTATAGACCAACTCAGCATAGAGTTTACCAACACTACTCGGAGGAGGATATCCTCTGTGTGGAAAATACCAAAGTAGATTTACTACTGGTTACTAAGCAGAGTCAACAGGCTCTGAGGGAAGCGGGTTTTCAACATATTCATATTGGTCATATTATGGTAAGACTTTATGCTCTTCATCGACGTGACACAGGGGTCATGGCCCAGACAGTCCTAAGCGATACCAGATAGAGATATGATAGATCCATTATTGCAACAATAGAAATGGATCTAACAAGAGGAACACATTCCTAAGCGAATACTTGTTCGTCCTTGAGAGACCTCTCCATATCCATGGACGTCATATGGGCAACGAGCTACCGAGAATCGGGATCACCAAGGCGCTGCAAAGGGCCTCTTCTTCTCAATCCAATATAACCCTAGCACCTAGGGTTATCGCCGGCACCTCTCCTCTTCAAGCTCATGCCGCCAACCCTCCAAGGACACCAAGTCCTTGCCGGCCACCAAGAAGCACTAAAGAGGGACTTTAAGAAGTATGAAGAAGAGTAGAGGTTTCCTTCTCAACCCAACCAGCCAGAAAACCCTCAGCCCTTGCTTGTGTCGCCGCCGGCCACCAAGGGTGTTTCCTTCTTCTCCACCGCTGCCTGACTACTTATCCTCCTCTTCTAGCGACACCACAAAAGGAGGAGAGACCTCCTCCTTATCCTTGTGATGTCTGATCACCAAGAGTGAAGAAGAAAAGAGGATGAGAGCCTCCTTTGCCGCCGGCGCCCTAGGAGAGAGAAGGAGAGAAAGAGAGATTCCTTGGTTGGATGATTAATTGGATTAATTAGCCTTGGTTTCTTGATCCCATGGGGTATATATAGGGCTAAGGTATGGACCAAGAGGAGGAGTTGGGTCTTGGCCCACTAATGGATATAAAACTAATCCATTAATGAAGATCCATTCCACTAAAGGATCTTCATTGCACTTCTTCACTAACCCCCATATTTTCATATGAGCTCCACCTATTATGAGCACATCCATCCCCCCGTGTTTAAGATATCGAATGCCCATCGATTAATTTAAATTACTGAGAATTTTAATTAATCAACCTCTAACTCGACTAGTATCACTCAACCTTATCATCATGTTGAATCAAATCCACCTGCAGGGTTTAACATGATGAACCTTATGAGCTCATCAAGGGGGCATCATCATCTCGACTCACCAAGACACGGATTCCGTCAATAATCAACAGCACACCATATAATTAATATTATTTCTCAACTTACCGGGCCTATCGATTTAGCAGAATAAATCTGGCTCATTGGTAAATTAAAGAAATAAATATTAACTATACGCGCCCATTATTATATCGGGATTTAGGGATTGTACTCCATAATAATCCGAGGTCCAATCCAATTATTAAGTCAGTATAAATTGGATGACCTCTAGCTTTGGTCCTGCTCAATGCACACAAAGCACACTAGTGTAATTCTATGGTCAAGACAAGCTACACCTAATTACACTACAACCATCCCGATCGTTTGTCCAACTCCATCTCGATTGTGAGCCTCTACTTATACTATGCAAGGGACTGATAACATGACCTTCTGTGTGTCACCACACACCATGTTATTTACAATGCTAAGTATTGGACTTTTATGCATATACTAACATAAATACCCATCTGTGTTGTTGTGAATCTCATTTCAAAATGTAGATGATCATATATATATATAAAGACCAAGTCTTTTAGTATACACATCTAACAATCTCCCACTTATACTCAAAGACTTTGTTGTTCTCTCACTGCCATACATCTGACCCCTATATCCTCCACATGCCGATCAAAAGCTCTCGCCGGAAGGGCCTTAGTGAGAGAATCTGCCAGGTTGTCCTCCGATGCAATCATGGCGACAACCACTTCTCCTCGCTTTACAATTTCTCGTATCAGGTGGTACTTGCGCTCTATGTGTTTACTCGCCTTATGGGCTCATGGTTCCTTTAAGTTTGCAACTGCACCACTGTTATCACAGTAAATTGTGATAGATATGGGGAAACCAGGAATCACATCCAAGTCCATCATGAAGATCCTGAGCCATACAGCTTCCTTGGTTGCCTCTGAGGTTGCCACATACTCAGCTTCCATGGTGAAGTCTGCCACGCATTTCTACTTGACACTCCTCCAAACAATGGCTCCACCTCCTAAAGTAAACATAAACCCCGAGGTAGACTTACTCTTGTCCCTATCTGACTGGAAATCCGAATCCGTATAACCCACAGGGACTAATTCGTTTGCCCGATAAACCAACATATAATCCCTTGTCCGTCTCAAGTATTTCAATATATGCTTTATCGCAGTTCAATGTCCCTGTCCAGGGTTACTCTGATATCTGCTAACCATCCCCACGGCAAAGCAGATATCTAGTCTTGTGCACAACATAACATACATGTGGCTTCCTACAGCCGATGCATAAGGAACTGCCTTCATTTCCTCTATCTCCTTTGATATTTTTGGACACATCTCCTTGGATAGAGGAACTCCATGCTTGAAAGGTAGAAAACATTTCTTGGAGTTTTCCATGCTAAAATGAGCCAGGACGGTGTCAATGTATGAAGCTTGGGATAAGCACTACATCGTTTCTAGCAATCCCTTATAACCTTGATCCAAGGATGTGTCCCGCTTCTCCTACGTCTTTCATATTGAACTATTTGGACAACCATACCCTTATGTTTGATAACACTTTGACATTGTTGCCAATTAACAAAATGTCGTCTACGTAGAGTACAAGAAACACCACTATGTTTCCATCACATCTCTTATATACACATGATTCATCCGGACTTTGAATAAATCAATATAACTGGATTACATCATCAAAACAGTGTTGGATCGAGAGAAACGATAGAGGGGGGTGAATATCGTAAAACGTTCAGATTAATAAGTTAGAGAAATTACGTAGCGGAAATTTAAATCAAACACGCAAACACCAAGTTTTTTACTTGGTTCGGAGTCACGGTCGGCTCCTACTCTAAGGCCCACGGTCGTTGACCGTTTTCTGCGGGCAATTCTATATTTTCGCAAAACCAGTTTACAAGATTGAATTACAAGTATAGTAATGTAAACTTTAAAGAAAGCTCTTCGTTACCGACGTCCGGTGTAGATTGAATTTTCAGAGCGGAGGGACATCGTCGGCGCTTGTATCTCGAGTTGGGAGGTTTCCGGAGCAGAGCGTGGGAGCAGAAGAGCGTAGAAGCGTTGAAAAGAATTGTTGTTCGAAGCCTTGGGGTTGAGGGCCTATTTATAGCCCCTGGGGGCGCCCGGGACGTCGGGGGCGCCCCCCACGTGTCGGTCGATCCGAGTTCCACTCGGACAGCTCTGATCCCTTCAAACTCGGGATCAGATCTTGACGGGGGCGCCTGGGACGCTGGGGGCTCCCGGGTTGACCGGGTCAACTCTTATCCCTTGGCTTTGCTGGCTTCTGCTTCGTTGGCTTGTACTGGGGGCGCCCGGGACGCTGGGGGTGCCCGGGAGCATGGGGGGTGCCCGGGAGCACGGGGGTGCCCCGCCCATGAGTTGTCGAAGCCTGCCTTTGCTTCTTGTGTTTTGTGTTCACCTTGGGGGCGCCCAGGACACTCCGGGCGCCCTGGTCAGCTGCTGCCTCACTCCTTCGAGGCTCTCTGAGCTGCAGACACTCGTTCCTTCGGTCCTGCATCCAAGGTTAGTCCAAAACAATATAAAGCAATAAGATGTTAGTTTATACAGCCTTAGCTGTCTTGGTTCTGACTTTGGGCCTCCAAAATGGAGCCCTAGGTCGAACCAACGCCTACTGTTCCCTCGATGGGGAACGCGTCCTCACCTACTCCTCTTGGGAGAATGTACCTGATGCCATCCGGCTCCTCCGGTTGGACTTTTACCCAGCAGTCCTTCGCCAGGTGCCTAGCCGTCCTTCGCCAGGTCTTCTGTACCAAGCTGTCCTTCGCCTGGTGCCTAGCTGTCCATCGCCAGGTCTTCATATCCTGGCATTCCTTCGCTAGGTGCCTAGCAGTCCTTCGCTAGATCTTTGTATCCTGGCATTCCTTCGCCAGGTGCCTAGCAGTCCTTCACTAGGGTTTTGTATCCTGGCATTCCTTCGTCAGGTGCCTAGCAGTCCTTCACTAGGGCTTTGCCTGCACACTTGAGTAACATGTTAGATAAACATTATACCTTAACTTTTGAACCCTGTTTCCATTAGCAAAACACAGGTTTGACTTGGGTGCTCTCTACACCAACAATCTCTCCCTTTTTGATTTATGGCAACCTGGTTCCAAAAGTTAAGTTAATCAGAACAAGTAAATTGAAATTTTATTCCCTCCCCTGGAAGGAATCTCGCCCTAGATTTTTCAAAAGTTCGTGGGGTTTTTGAAAATAAATTCTAAGTCTAATGTTGGAATAATTTTCAACAGAGCCTTTAAAGATATATTTTCCAAAAATAACTTGTAGGAAAATTTGAATACTTAGAAGACTTAAGTTTGAGTGCTTAGAGAAATTTTGAAAATTTAAGTTCGAGTACTTAGAAAATTTTGAAAATTTCAGTTCAAAGTACTTAGAGAAAATTTTGAAAATTTCAGATCAAAGTACTTAGAAAATTTTTAAAAATTTCAGATCAAAGTACTTAGAAAAATTTTAAAAATTTCAGTTCGAAGTACTTAGAGAAAATTTTGAAAATTTCAGTTCAAAGTACTTAGAGAAAATTTTGAAAATTTCAGATCAAAGTACTTAGAAAATTTTTGAAAATTTCAGATCAAAGTACTTAGAAAAATTTTGAAAATTTCAGTTCGAAGTACTCAGAGAAAATTTTGAAAAATTTTATTTTAAGTACTTAGGAAAATTTGAAAAATTTAGTTTTAAGTACTTAGAAAATTTTGAAAAATTAAGTTTTAAGTACTTAGGAAGATTTGAAAAATTAAGTTTTAAGGACTTAGAAAACTTTAAAAAATTTTTAAATACTTAAAAAAACTTAGTACTTTTTGAATAAAGGATAGAGTTTGAATTTTTGGATTTAAAAAATATAAACTCTTTCCTTTCCTATCTCTCCCCCTTTGTCATATATCAAAAACAAATAAATATAGCAAAAACAGGATAAATAAATTGCATAAGAAATAATAGATTGCATAATTTGCTGTACTGAGCCAATTCAGGATATGAACTAAACCAAATCAGTTTCAATTTTCTCTTTTAGGGTCCTGTCTAACCCAATTAGCTATTTACTAACTGTTATAAACAGTAGTTTTTGCTAGGGTTAGTTAAGTTAAGTATTCTGTTCAAGTTAGATTTTCTAAACTTAACACTTAACTTGATTACTGTGTAGGTTGTATTTAGTGCCTCAATTACTGCAGATACACTGACATAATGCATCTTGAATTAAGGCAAAGACCTAAGCATCTCAACCCATTCTAGGTTATCAATCAAAAGTACCCTAAGGTGCTTGTGAGATGCTGGCTTCTAAATCTATAGGTGCATGCATTTCTAGGGTTAAGGCCTAGGCTAAGTCCACTTGTAAAAAAGCCCTAGTTTTGAAGAGGGTAGTTATTAAAATAAAACTAAGTCGAAAATTTTATTTTTCAAACCTTTTCAAAACTAAGTAAAAGCTGATTTTGAAAGCATTTAAAAACTATTTTAAAACTGATTTTGAAATCATTTTAAAAATTTTAAAGCTGATTTTAAAATGAGTAAGAAAACCAACAGTAGACTAAATATATTCTACCAAGCATAGTCCAGATCAGATACTCAAGTCAAATAAGTAGTCAAACAAAATAGGTTAACTGGGGTTCAGTAGAGTCAAACATGAGTCAAGTTTTAGTTACTTAGTACAATGCTGAAATAGTCTAACTATGAAGAAGGGCCAGGGTGGTCAGATGAGCCAGGCTGCCATGATCGAAATAGTGTCATCATCTCGTGATACTGTGCGTCTCTGGCCTCCCTCTCATCTCTAAGGGCGCTCATATACCCAGTGTAGTAGCCCAGATTTGTCTCCATATCTTCGGCATGATTTGCCTCCACTTCCTCTCGGAGGCTCTGGACATGTGTCTCCAGCCGTGTCACTCTCTCGTAGAGTGTTGGTGGAGGGGGCTCGTCTATGTGTGCTCGAGTCTCAGCTGCCAGATCTGCAACGTCAACGTCTACCTCCTCGTCTGAGTCGATCTGAGCTCCGGCTCGCTATCGTCTCCAAGTCAAAACCCCGGTGGCCGATACCTCTAGACCAGCTAAAGAGAAGTTCCTAAACCCTATCTCATCAAAATCGGTCATCGCGGTTATTTCACCCATGGTAATGTCACGACCGTGGTGATGAAGGAGGGAGGTGATGATGTGGCAGAAGGGAGTGTGCACTCGTCCCTGAGTCGTAACACTGGATGCATGCAGAATAGTATGAAAGATGTGTAGTCCAATGTCAATGTCAAGATGATGGATCAGGGCATATAGAAGGAAGGCATGAAAACGTCGCATGGTCGCGACATCTCTAGTGGATAGTGGTAAAATACAGCGGACCAGGACTCTGTACAGGGCGTAGTCCTAGGCCTGAAGGTCAACGGACTGAAATTGTCTAGCTACGGGGAGTCTAGCTTCCCTATAGAAATAGGAGTGAAGAGTGTCTAGAGTAATGTGAGAGTAGGGAGCATCAAATGGAGGATCCCTAGGTGGATAGCAACAAAAGGTGGACTGGGAGGGTCGTAGTCTAAGAAATTGATTTAGTAAAGTAGGAGTGATCGACAAGGGTATTCCTTGAACAGTAGTGACAAACATGAGATTGTTCTGTCGAACTATGTTATTATAGAATTCTGCACATAAAGATGTATTAATCGAATGAGTGCAAAATACTAGATTATCTAGTTGATAAAAGTTTATAACATTAATGGCTAAAGGACAAGATTGGGTGAAGAAGTGTCTATTGAGATAGCTAGTTTTGATAGGCTTGTAGGTTGTTCGAGCAAACTTATTACAAAGTTCTAGAGTCAGGAACCTAGGGTCGGGACTCGGTTCGGTACCGGGGTTCGCTTGGTTTGCTCGACGTTTTCTAAGTTAAGAAACATGTGTTTATAAGAAATGAATTAAGAGAATAATTCAAAATGCAAAAGAAATCATACTGGGGAGGCATGGTTGCCGAGGGAGCAACCCCCTTTTCACCTTGAATTGGTCAAAATACACAGAATTTTTGACTTTTCGTGGAGGATTAAACCCAATAACAGGTGGTCTATGGCTGACCGATATTGCACACCATCATTTAGCTATTGCTATTCTTTTCCTGATCGCAGGTCATATGTATAGAACTAACTGGGGCATTGGTCATTGCCTTAAACACATTTTAGAGGCTCATAAAGGTCCATTTACAGGGCAGGGCCATAAGGGACTCTATGAAATCCTAACAACATCGTGGCATGCTCAATTATCTCTTAACCTCGCTATGTTAGGTTCTTTAACCATTGTTGTAGCTCACCATATGTATTCCATGCCTCCCTATCCATACCTAGCTATTGACTATGGTACACAACTTTCGTTGTTCACCCATCACATGTGGTGATTGAGGAAGCACAAGTGTCACTTGATCTCCTTGGAAGGAAGGAAGTGAGGAAGGAGGATGGTTTTTGGTGTGGGAAGAAGAAGGGGTTCAGATGCCCTTTTATAGGCAGGTCATTGGGGGCGCCCGGGAGCTCCCGGGCGCCCGGGACAGTGGCCTCTGCCTTTGGCAGTGACTAGGGCTGTTGGGGGCGCCCGCAGTGGCCCGAGCGCCCCGGTCAGGGTGATTTTGTAGCTTTTGCTCTTTTGACTGATATGGGGGCGCCTGCGTGGTTCTGGGCGCCTTGGTCAAGGGTTAGAGGCAACTTTTTGCCTTGAGAGAAGATAAAGGCATGGGGGGCGCCCGAGGAGTCACGGGCGCCCGGGGTGTGTAGGAAGTGACAAATTTTATGTCTTGTCATTGTTTGACCATGGTTTAGTTGGTTTGACCATGGTTTTACATGATTTGACTGCTTTGACTATGGTTTGACTGCTTTGACCATGGTTTGACTATGTTGACCATGGTTTGACTACATTCTGAACTACAGGATTAACCCACAATATAGGTATTAAAGGAATTACAATTGAGTTTAATTTTACTGTCTCACCCAATCTAGGGTTTTCAATCACGTTAGCCTTACAGGTTTTGTGAGATAGGTTCTGATAAGTAAAATTATTTTGAAAAATTATTTTGAAAACCTTAAATTAATTTTTGAAAACAATTTGAATTTATTTTGAAACGAATGTTTAAATCTACAAGTAACTGAAAATTTGTGTTAGATTTGAATTTGACGAAGAATAATTTGAATTTGAATTTCAAAAATTGACTTCTAGGTCTTGGCGAGGCACTAGGCCTTCTTTGGTCGTAGCCTTATTGGATCATCAACCCTTTCCTTGACAATGCCTTTTAATGAAATTTCATTTTCAAAATTAATCTTTGAAAAATTCTGGTCTAACTAGTTTGGGTCTTGGATCGGTAGCTTCGGCTAGTTTCACCAGTCTAAAGAGAACAAGTATACTTGACCTTATTAGAATTGGTTTCTCTAACGTACTATCATCTCACTGCCACCCAATACTATGTTGTTCAAATTTCAGTTAAGTTTGTTCAGTCCTTACACTAACCATTCCTAAGTCTAAGCATGGTAAATTGCAAAAATTAAATAAACAATCAACCAAGCAATTTGCAATCAAGAATTAAATTCTATCTAACAATAAATATAGTTTTTAATTTGGCTCCCCCTGGACTAAAGCCATGGTAATGGTTAGGCAAGATGTGAATCTTGTCCTTGGAAATCCAATACTGATTTGATCCAGTTAGTTTGTTCAGGTACAGTTTAGGTACCCATGCCTAAACATTATTTCTGGACTGATTTAGTACAGCAAAATAGGATCTTTGTCTAGATTTGGTTCTATAGCCTAGTCCGGATCGATTTAGAACGGACTTCTATTTTCCACGAATCATGTCAAGACCTTTGGAACCAGAAGTGAATCGTTCTAAAGCTGATCTAAGATCCTTAACCTGAGTTTTCATGGAGGAATTCTCTTTCTCAAGTTTTTCAACTTGATTAGAGGTTCCTTCTTGAACCTTCTCAGTTAAGGGTTTAGAGTCCGCTCCCTCTTTCAGGAGTTTTACATCCTGTCGGAGGGATTCGACTCGGAGTTTAGCTTTCGCCAAATCACGAGAAAGATAAGATATTAATTCATTTAATTGACTTCTAGTAAATCCACTTACCTTGATTTCGCCGTCCTCTGAAAATGTCAGTCTGCCGTCGTCCTGTTCTGATTCTGACTCGGTCTCGACTTCTTCTGAGGCGGTTAGTGCGAGTAGGTTCGATTGTGGGACCTCTTCTTCTTCTTCGGAGGAGGACTCATCCCACGTTGCTTGAAGTGCCTTTTTCCTTCTAATCTTCTTGGTCTCCTTTAGGTTCGGACACTCCGTCTTGTAGTGACCCTCCTTCTTGCACTCGTAGCAGGTCACGTTGGGCTTGTTCTTTTTGTTTGCGGGTTCAGCTGGTTCATCCATTCTTCGGCTGACTTTCCTTCTGTTGGTTTGGTTCTTCAATTCCTTGTAGTAGTTTCTTGCCAGTCGGACCATCTTAGGTCGATCTCCTTCTTCGTCTTCTGAGTCTGAGTCTGAGTTAGACTCGGGTTCAGGTTGAGGCTTTTTCTTTGTTGTCCTTCCAGTTTTACCTGCAACAAAAGCAATACCTTTCTCGGCCAAATTGCAGTTAGTCTGTTCATGTAATTCTAATTCAGAGAACAATTCATCTAATTTAATTTTTGAAAGATCCCTTGAAACCTTGTATGCATCTACAATAGATGCCCACAAGGTGTTTCTAGGGAAAGCATTTAAAGAGTACATTATTAGGTCACGGTTTTCTACCTTGTGACCGATGGTGTGCAGTCCGTTCATTAGTTCCTGGATTCGGGCGTGAAGCTGAGCGGCTGTTTCATTGTTGGTCATTTTGATTATATACAGCTTGTTCAGGAGCAAATCTCTCTTGCTGATCCGAGTGTCTGATGTTCGTTCGTGCAGCTCGATCAGTTTCCCCCACAGCTCCTTGGCACTCTTGAATGGACCCACCCGGTTCAGCTCTTCTTTTGTTAAGCCGCATTGGAGGGTCTAGGTCGCCTTTGCATCCGCTTCAATTTTCTGTTCAGAGCGGTGTCCCACTCTGTGTAGATTTGAGGTACTCCATCAGTATTTTTCGGAATCTCCAATCCGGACTAGATGATTATCCACATGTCCACCTGAGTTTTCAGGTGGACCTCCATTCTGCTATTCCAGTAGGAGAAGTCCTCCCCACTGAAGAGAGGTGGTCTTGCGGTGCTGAAGCATTCTTGCATGGCCATTTTATCTGGAAAAAATAAACCCAAAAAAAAATATCCCAAGACTTGGTCTTGGATTAGTAGTGCGGGATAAAAAGAAATAATTATCGAGGGGTGTTGCACCAACCTCAATTAACGAGAAAAATTTCGAAAAGAAAAGAAAAAAATTTAAAAAAAAATCCGAAAATTCTCAAATTGGTGGTTGCACCAAATTTGAGCTTCCCCGTTCTGATACCACTTGTTGGATCGAGAGAAACGATAGAGGGGGGTGAATATCGTAAAACGTTCGGATTAATAAGTTAGAGAAATTACGCAGCGGAAATTTAAATCAAACACGCAAACACCAAGTTTTTTACTTGGTTCGGAGTCGCGGTCGGCTCCTACTCCAAGGCCCACGATCGTTGACCGTTTTCTACGGACAATTCTATATTTTTGCAAAACCAGTTTACAAGATTGAATTACATGTATAGTAATGTAAACTTTAAAGAAAGCTCTTCGTTACTGACGTCCGGTGTAGATTGAATTTTCGGAGCGGAGGGACGTCGTCGGCGCTTGTATCTCGAGTTGGGAGGTTTTCGGAGCAGAGCGCGGGAGCAGAAGAGCGTAGAAGCGTTGAAAAGAATTGTTGTTCGAAGCCTTGGGGTCGAGGGCCTATTTATAGCCCCTGGGGCGCCCGGGACGTCGGGGGCGCCCCCCCACGTGTCGGCAGATCCGAGTTCCACTCGGTCAGCTCTGATCCCTTCAAACTCGGGATCAGATCTTGACGGGGGCGCCCGGGACGCTGAGGGCGTTCGGGTTGAACGGGTCAACTCTTATCCCTTGGCTTCGCTGGCTTTTGCTTCGTTGGCTTGCACTGGGGGCGCCCGGGACGCTGGGGGCGCCCGGGAGCATGGGGGGCACCCGGGAGCACGGGGGCGCCCCGCCCATGAGTTGTCGAAGCCTGCCTTTGCTTCTTGTGTTTTGTGTTCACCTTGGGGGCGCCTAGGACACTCCGGGCGCCCTGGTCAGCTGCTGCCTCACTCCTTCGAGGCTCTCTGAGCTGCAGACACTCGTTCCTGTTGTAACCCGGATGGCTATAGAGCGGGGGGGGGGGGGGGGGGGGGGAATATAGCCAGACACTCAAATCGCCCCCTCTTCTTTGAACGTTCTTTCTGTGATCAGATTAGTAGCAGCGGAAACAAAAACACAGAAGCAAAAATGAAGAACAGCAAATAAAAACACAGGGAAAGCAAACCGACGCTAACACAGCGATATAAAAGGTTCGGGGATAACTTGCCCCTACTCCTTGGCATGCCCGTAAGGTGGGCGATCCCTTGATCGTCGGCAGATCAAGCCCCGGTGAACCCGGATAAGATAGAGCCTACTTCTCGGTGGAGAAACCTCTCCACAGATCTCACGGATGATGGAACTTGAGTACAGGAGATCACACAAGGAGGAACACTCACAAAGCTCTCACAGGAATGCAACAAGATCGCTCAAGCACAAAGCAACAGAGAGCACGAACAGAGCCCAGCCAAACTTCCCAAGTTTCTGTCTTGTTCGCCTCCGCTCCTCTGCATCCAGCTTTGTCTCTTAAGCTCCCTCTCACCATCGCAAGCTTCATCAGCATCCACTGAGCCAACCTGAACCCACTGACCTTCCTGAGCACTCAGTCCACTGAAGACCTCCTCTTCAGCTGAGTCTTCGTCAGTCGCCAGCTGCTCCAGTTGCCGTTGAAACCTGAGAAGGAGAAACAAACAAACCTGCTCCAAGGAAAGCCTCCCATTGACCCTCCTTGAGTATTTGAATCACCTGCTATCACCTGCACACTCCAATACAGGCTTAGCAATGCATATCAAAAAGAAATCAGCAAGTAGCAGAGAATCGGCAGTGAAAACAGAAGCGATCAGAGCTTCTGACAGCTTATTTGAGTTAAAGTTCTGCTCCTGATCGGTCACCAGACCGATCAGGAAGGAGCCTGATCGGTCACCAGACCGATCCAGCAGTCTTCTGCACACTCCTGATTGGTCCTCAGACCAATCAGGCTCCTGCCTGATCGGTCACCAGACTAATCAGGCTCCAGCCTGATCGGTCACCAGACCAATCAGGCTTGAGTGAACAGTGATTCTTTAATCATATCCTAAGTCTCTGATCGGTCACCGGACCGTTCTGGACCTGATTAGCAAGGGAACTCAACTCACTGTTCACTCCATGATCGGTCACCAGACCGATCAGGAGTTGTGCAGTGAGTGAAACAGATACTCCCTAATCGGTCACCAGACCGATCAGTCATCGCCGGATCGGTCACCAGACCGATCCACGAAGGAGCAGTGTGCCAACTCCCTGATCGGTCACCAGACCGATCCAGGGACGCAGACCTAGCCTTCCAAGCTAGGATTTCATTCACCTTAGCCCTCCAGGCTAAGGATTTTTTAATCTAACTCTCCAAGTTGGGAATTTGCACCTAACCCTCCAAGTTAGGACTTTTCACCTAGCCCTCCAAGCTAGGACTTTTCACCCACCTCTTCCGAATTAGGACTTTTCCAACACCTGGCTTCACTCACCAGGACCCGGCTTCACTCACCGGGATTTCCATCACCTGGCTTCACTCACCAGGACCCGGCTTCACTCACCGGGATTTCAACCTAGCTTCACAAGCTAGGACCTTGCTTCACTCACTAGGGTTTCATGCCTAGTCCCCGACCAGGACTTTAACCCAAATTCGCTCAACCAAACTTAAATCATTGTCAAACACCAAAACAACAACCGGGCCAGACTGCATCAACAGTTCCTTCGGTCCTGCATCTAGGGTTAGTCCAAAACAATATAAAGCAATAAGATGTTAGTTTATATAGCCTTAGATGTCTTGGTTCTGACTTTGGGCCTCCAAAATGGAGCCCTAGGTTGAACCGACGCCTACTGTTCCCTCGACGGGGAACGCGTCCTCACCTACTTCTCTCGAGAGAATGTACCTGATGCCAACCGGCTCCTCCAGTTGGACTTTTGCCCAGCAGTCCTTCGCCAGGTGCCTAGCCGTCCTTCGCCAGGTCTTTAGTACCAAGTTGTCCTTCGACTGGTGCCTAGCTGTCCTTCGCCAGGTCTTCATATCCTGGCATTCCTTCGCCAGGTGCCTAGCAGTCCTTCGCTAGGTCTTTATATTCTGGCATTCCTTCGCCAGGTGCCTAGCAGTCCTTCGCTAGGGCTTTGTATCCTGGCATTCCTTCCCCAGGTGCCTAGCAGTCCTTCGCTAGGGCTTTGCCTGCACACTTGAGTAACATGTTAGATAAACATTATACCTTAACGTTTGAACCCTGTTTCCATTATCAAAACACAGGTTTGACTTGGGTGCTCTCTGCACCAACAAAAAGATGTTCCAAGTCCGCGAAGCTTGCTTCAATCCATAAATGGAAAAATGGATCCATTAAGCTTGCATACTAGATGTTATTTGCCCTTCGCAATGAACCCTTCTGGTTGCTTCATGTAGATGGTCTCCTCAAGACTTCCGTTAAGGAAAGTTGTCTTGTCATCCATCTGCCACACCTCATAGTCCATATGAGAGGCAATAGATAAGAGAATCCGGATAGACTTAAGCATGGCTACCGGCGAAAAGGTCTCCTCATAATCGATACCCTCTTTCTGGGTATACCCTTTCGCAACAAGCCTAGCTTTAAAGGTCTCATCCTTCCCGTCTGATCCTCTCTTTCTCTTGTAGATCCACTTACATCCAATAGCTTTTACACCATTGGGTGGTTCTACTAGCTTCCAGACATGATTAGAATCCATAGATTCTATCTCAGAATTCATTGCCTTTTGCCAAGAATTCGTAACCTTATCTTGGAGGGCCTCGTCTTAGGTCCAGGG
Organism: Boesenbergia rotunda; assembly: GCA_024364735.1. Taxonomy (NCBI): domain Eukaryota; kingdom Viridiplantae; phylum Streptophyta; class Magnoliopsida; order Zingiberales; family Zingiberaceae; genus Boesenbergia; species Boesenbergia rotunda. The sequence continues at coordinate 31,660 of JAGFNQ010003158.1, read as the reverse complement.
ATCTGATTCATGTTCACCAGGGACTAAGTGCGAAGACTCTCCCAAAAACATGAACCTTTCAGGTTGTCTAACAACCCTCCCACTACGACGAGGTACCACCTGTGTATCTTCTGTGACACGCGGTGCAGTGACTTGTGGTGTATCATCTTGTACAGTTGGTACTAAGGTCGGAACATCCCCTATTAATTCTTCTAGCACTAGTCTACACCTGGGCTTGTGGTTCATCACATAGTCTTCTTCTAAGAATCTGGCATTCATGCTAACGATTACCTTTTGATCCTCAGGACTATAGAACAGACCACTCTTCGTTCCATTAGGATAGCCTACGCACAGACGTACTTCTGTACGAGATTCCAACTTATCAATATCCCCTTTCAGCACATGTGTTGGACTATCCCAAATCTAAATATGTCCTTGACTAGGCTTTCTCCCAGTCCACAATTCTATGGGAGTGGATGAGACTAACTTAGATGGTGCCATGTTCAGAATATACGCTGTCGTATCCAGAGCATATCCCCAGAATGAATTTGGTAACTTAGAATAGTTCATCATTGACCTAACCATTTCCATAAGAGTCCTATTCCTTCTTTCTGCAACACCGTTCTATTGAGGTGTGCCGGGTGCAGACAATTGAGATTGAATCCCAGCCTCAGATAAATAGGTTCTAAACTCTCCTAAGAGGTAATCACCACCACGATCTGATCGCAGTGTCTTGATACTTTTACCTTGACGTTTCTCTACATCAGCCTTGAATTCTTTGAACTTATCAAAGCATTCAGACTTGCGGCGCATTAGGTAAATGTATCCATACCTTGAATAATCGTCAATAAAAGTGACGAAGTATTCAAAGGCACTTCTAGCCTTGATGGACATAGGACCACACAAATCAGAATGAACTAGTTCTAACACATCTTTGGCCCTATATCCCTTAGCCTTGAAAGGTCTCTTGGTCATCTTACCTTCCAAGCAAGATTCATAGGTTGGGAAGTCTTCCACCATCAATGAACCCAAGAGCTCATCTGCTATCAACCTCTGAATCCTACTAAGGTTAATATGAATAAGCCTAAGGTGCCAAAGATATGTCTGGTTCATTTTAGAAGGTTCCTTTCTCTTATTTAGGTTAGATGATGAGCTATTGGCACCGCTAAACATGTTTCAATGACTAAGCACGAAGAAATACCTTTGTCTTGACGACGGGTACAGTTCGCCTTCCAGTTTCCAGTTTACTTACACGTGAAGCACTTGCCTCTCGGCTTCTTCACGCCAGTCTGTGGTCTCTACGATCCAGCCGCCTTCCTGTACCAACCTTGTTTCTTCTTCTTCCTACCTTTCGGCACAGAAGTAGAAACCTTCTGAGTGGCCAAGGCCTGCGAACTTTGATGAAAGAATCCCTTTGCCGCCTGGAGTTCTCCTAGCAGTTCCCCCAATGTATATTCACGTTTGTTCATATTATAGTTGAGCCAGAATTGCTCAAAACTCATAGGCAGAGATTGGAGAATGATGTCGACCTAGGTTTCCCCATCGATCTGTGCTCCAAGTACCTCAATCTCATTGAGGTGGGCCATCATCTTAAGGACATGATCCCTTACGGGTGTCCCTTCGACCATGGTAGTCGTCATCAAGCTCTTCATCGCAACTTGCCTAGCGGCCTGACCCTTGTGTCCGAAGAGCTCCTTAAGGTTTAGCATCATGTCACAAGAGTGGGCATGGCCTGATGCTGATATTGCAATACATTCGACATAGATGCCAGAATGTAGCACCACGCCATCTCATCTGCCTTGATCCACTTCTTGTAACGCTCCCACTGCTCTTCACTATTGATGCAGTCTGACCTGATTGTTGTTTTGATGTTGACACCGATTTAAGTTCGGTTGAGTGAATTGATATCGGATAGTTAAGTTCGGATTGAGTGTACTGGTCAGAGAGGGCTCGGTAGCTCGTTCTCTGAACCGAGATGAGTCGGAGAGGGCTCGGTAGCTCATTCTCCGGACTTAGGTCAGAGAGGGCTCGGTAGCTCATTCTCTGAACTGGGATGAGTCGGAGAGGGCTCGGTAGCTCGTTCTCCGGACATAGGTCAGAGACGGCTCGATAGCTCGTTCTCTAGACTGGGATGAGTCGGAGAGGGCTCGGTAACTCATTCTTCGGACTGTGGTCAGAGAGGGCTCGGTAGCTCATTCTATGGACCGGGATAAGTCGGAGAGGGCTCGGGAGCTCGTTCTCCGGACCAGACTAACTCAGAGAGGGCAAGAGAGCCTGTTCTCTGGACTCAGGGTCTAACTTGAGTTAGTCATGGTCAGAATTGGGCCATGAATTAATCAAGTGGTTTGGCTGGATCGGTCTGAGGTCCGATCAGGGAGTTGACACAAACTCTCTTGATAGTAGATCAGTCACAAGACCGATCCAAGATGTCTGATCGGTCTGTTGACCGATCCAGAAAGCTTCTTAGGAAATAGAAGGCTTTTTGAACGATCTGGTGACCGATCAGAAAACATTATGTGAGGTCATAGAGAGTTATCTGATCGGTCAGTGCGACCGATCAGGAAGTGATCTGATCGATTAGGCCCTTGGCTGATCAATCAGGTTGACCGATCAGGCCCTTGGTTGATCGGTCAGTGAGACTGATCAGTCCCTTGGCTGATCGGTCAGGGAGACCGATCAGGGGCCTTGACTGCCTAAACCCTGAGATCTCAGTAGGTTTAGGGATCGGTTTGGTGACCGATCCCTGATCTTTGATCGGTTAGTGAAACCGATCAGAACTTCACTGGATCGATCAGAATAGAGTCTGATTGGTCAGGAGGTTGTTCGATCGGTCAAGGTGACCTATCAACACCTCAGAACTTTAATTCAAATGGTTGTAAGATTTCTGATTTGCTTCGCTAATAAATCTGTGAGTGTGCAGATGATACAAAATTGTGATATTCAAATTAAGGAGCATTAAGGAGGTTCAATGGAGACTTTCACTGTGGCTATTTTGTTTGGTATGTGTTTGCAGGTTTCAACGGCGTCTGGCATCTGGCATCGGACCTGAAGCTTCAGTTGAAGAGATGACTTCAGTGTGCTAAGAGCTCAGAAGGGGTCAGAGTGGGTGATGACGTCTGTGTATGGCCTGTGTGTGTATAGCCTGGTATGCAGAAGAAAGACTTAAGAAGAAGCTGGCGAAGCAGAGGAGACAACGATCATAGATCGAAGCAAAGGGTTTTGCTGTGGTGTTGTTGTGCTCTTTGTGTTCTTGCTTCTTGCTTGAGTTTTCTGTTGTTCCTTGCTACTTACTACTATCTTCCTTCTCGTTGTCTCTTGTGCTTAACTTATATTCTTCTGAGACGCTTGTGGAGAGGTTACTCTACCGAGAAGGAGAAGTTCTTTAGCCGGATTCACTCCGGGGCCTGATCTGCCGATGATCAAGGGATCACCTACCTCACGGGCACGCCAAGGAGTAGGGGCAAGTTATCCCCGAACCTTATAAATCCTAGTGTTCATTTCTGTTTTGTTTCTTTCTGTCTATTTTGTTTTTCCACTGCTAACCTGAGTGCAGAAAGGAAAGAAGCCAGAGTTTTTGGTGGGTGGCTATTCACACCCCCTCTCTAACTATCCTAGATCCCAATAAGTGGTATCAGAGCCTGGTGCTCTTTCAACCGGATTAACACCCTAAGAGCAAGAAGATGGCTTTGAGAGGAGAAGGCTTCAACATCAACCGTCCACCCTTCTTTGATGAAGAAGACTTTCAATACTGGAGATCAAGAATGAAGTACTATCTGAAAACCGACATTGGCATGTGGTTTTCAGTCAAGGAGGGATTCACTCCTCCAAAGGATGCTGAGGGTAAGGAGCTCGAGTCAGCAAGGTGGTCAGCCGAACAAACCAGGAAGGGAGAGGCTGACGCCAAGGCAGTGGTCACTCTGCAGTGTGGGATGACCAAGGAGTAACTCATCAAGGTTGGTCCCTTCTCAAGTGTCAAAGATATGTGGAACAAGCTCATAGAGATACATGAAGGCACTCGAGACTCCTGGATAGCAAAGAGGGATCTCTTCCTCAACCAACTCCAGAACCTTTCCACGGAAGATTCTGAAACCGTGAGCGAGCTCCATGGTCGATTCAAGGAGATCCTCAACGGTTGCACTCAATCGATGAGAAGGTCGAGAACCGTGACCTTGTAAGGTATGTACTCAAGTCTTTCCCTAGGAATGCCTTGTGGTCATCCATGGCGGATGCCTACAAGGTATCCAAGGATCTTTCCATTGTAAAGTTAGACGATTTCTTTTGTGAAATGAAGCTACATGAGATTGCTAACAGAGCCCCAAAGGAGAAGGGTATTGCTGTTGTAGCAGGGGACAAAGGAAAGAAGAAGAAAGAAAAGAAGAAGGAGAAGGAGGTCTCTTCTTCTTGATCCGAATCCGATGAGGAAGGGAGCGAGTCTTCATCAACCGAGATGGCGAACTTTGTGAAAAGAATGATGAGAAAGAGTCGACGCTACAAGGGGAAAGGTAAAACAAGTGAAAATAATATTGATAAAACTAACATCACTTGTTATGAATGTAGCAAGAAGGGGCACTATAGAAGTGAGTGTCCAAAACTCAAGAAGAAGGAGGAGAAGGCAAAGAAGAAGAAGGCATTGAAGGCCACATGGGATGAGTCCTCATCTAGTTCATCCGAGGAGGAGGAGGAGGAGAAGAACACTCGCCACGTGGCTCTTATGGCATTAGAAGAGTCAAACATGGAGAGTGGTGACGAATCAAGTGATCCATCAACCACGGCTTCATCATCTTCGGATGATAAAGAGGTAATCTCTCCCGAACTTGATAAGTGTTATAGAACTATTGCTTGTTTAACTACTTTGTTTAAGAAATCTAAGGACAAGGTAAAGTCCTTAAAATTAGAAGTAGAACAATTGAGAACCTCCAAGGATGATGATATAGATGCTTTACATGTTGAGGTCCTTGAGGATGAGAACAAGGCCTTAAAGAGTGAAGTTGAAAAACTCAAGAATCTTCTTGGGAAATTTTCAACTAGCTCTAAGACCGTGGACATGATCCTTAACGGTCAAAGAGCGGTCTACAACAAGGCCGGTATAGGTTACCGACCTAAAGAACCTAGTTTTGTGTCATTGATGTTTAGAACCCAATTTAGATCACCAAATGATTCTAAGGTTCAAGGACTTAGAGAGAAAATTACCAAGGCATGGGTGCCAAAAACTTGCATTGTAGGTGCATTAGGTCCCAAGATTTGGGTACCTAAATCATCTATCATTCGTGTTGTGTAGGCATTGATTGAGGGGGAGCATCTATCAACTTAGTTTGTTCATAGTGGGTGCTCCAAACACATGACCAGAGATAAATCATTATTCACTACCCTACAAGCAAAAGTAGAGGTAATGTATCATATAGTAACAATGGTAGTCTTAAGGTTGTAGGAATATGTGACATTCAAATATCCGAATGTCATAGGATCAAGAATGTGTTGGATCGGAGAAAATTGATAGAGGGGGGGTGAATATCGATAATGAATTTTTCGAAAAAATAGAGCAGTTAGCAGTGGAAAATAACAAAACAATTGCGAACACAAGTTGGTTTTACTTGGTTCGGAGTCGCGGTCGGCTCCTACTCTAAGGCCCATGGTCCTTGACCGTTTACGTTGGGCAATTCTATAGTCGTCAAAAGTCTTTTACAAATTGAGTACAGATATAGAATTGAAAATTGAATTTGCAACACTTTTCATAAATTAAATTTACCGACGCCCGAGGTGGTTCGAAATTCGGAGCAGAGGGTCATCATCATCGGCGCTGGAATCTCGAAGTCGAAGCTTCTCGGAGCGTAGCGCTTGAACGAAAGTGCTTGGAGTGTTGAGAGCGAAGTTATTCGAAACCTTGGGGGTGAACCCCCTTTTATAGCACCCATAGGGGTGCCTGTGTCGATGGGGGCGCCTACACGTGGCCTCTCCTGCGCGAACTCTTATCCGCAGGCTTGGTCAGCGCTTATCCTCTTCACAGGGGCGCCTGAGCTGATGGGGGCGCCCGTATGGTCCTAGGCGCCTGAGCTACTTTGGTCCAGAGGCTTCGTGGAAGTTTGCTTCGTTTGCTTCGGTTTAGCCTTCCACTGGGGCGCCCGTATCCATCCGGGTGCCTAGCCCTAGTGAGGCGCCTCACTCCATTAAGGCGCCTCAGCTGCAGGAACTCATTCCTTTGATCACTGCAACCAAGGTTAGTTCCAAAACAAAAAGAAGCAAACATGTTAGTCACTATTTACAACCTAAGCTGTCTTGGTTCTGACTTTGGGTCTCCCAAATGGAACTCTAGGTCGAACCGACACCTATTGTTCCCTTGCACGGGGAACGCGTCCGCACCTACTCCTCTCAGGAGAGTTTACCTTTTGCCAACCGGCTCCTTCGATTGGACTTTCTCCCAATCCACCCGATCAGGTCTTCGTGCCCAGTCCGCAACCAGGACTTCTTGCCCAACTTCCGGGCAGGTCTTCAGTGCCCAACCATTTGCCAGGACTTCTTGCCCAGTCCTCGACCAGGACTTCTTTACCCAACTTCTGGTCAGGTCTTCTTGCCCAGTCCTTGACCAGGACTTCTTGCCTAGTGTACCTAGGACTTTCCTGCACACTTAGTAACCTTGTTAGATCACAATGACACCTTAACTTTTGAACCCTTTGCCATTATCAAAACACAGGTTTGACTTAGGTGCTTCCTACACCAACAATCTCCCACTTTTTGATTTATGGCAACACGGTTCAAAGAATTAAATTAATAAAGATAACAAGTAAAGAAAAAACATTCAGTTTTCTCCCCCTGAAAAAATGTTCTCCCCCTGATGCTCCCCTGAGTTTTTCAATGAAATGTGGGCTTTTGTTTCCAAAAGATTTTTTAAGTTTTTCATATTTAGAAAATTTTCCAAAAGATATTTCAAGTTTTTCATACTTAGAAAATTTTCCAAAAGATTTTTCAAAATTTTGCAAAAGATTTTGCAAGCTTTCGTACTTAGAAAAAAAATTTCCAAAAAGTTTTCAAATTTTGCAAAAGATTTTGCAAGCTTTTGTACTTAGGAAAAACATTTTCCAAAAAGTTTTTCACACTTAGAAATACTTTTCTTTAAAATGTTTAGATTTGAAAAACATTTTAAAGCACTTAGTTATTTACTTTACTTTTTGAAAAAGTGATAAAATTTTGAAAAAAAACTTTATCTTATCCTTTCTCTCCCCCTTTGCCATATATCAAAAAAATGATACTAATTATAGCAAAAAAAATTTAGAACAAAAAAAATGAAGTTCTGTATTGAACCAACTCTAATAAGCATAAACTGGACCAAACCAAATTAACACGTTCTTGTTCGGGTCCTGTCTATCCCAGTTAGCTACATACTAACTGTTATAAATAGTAGCTTTCGCTAGGGTTAGTCAAGTTAAGTGATCTGATCAAGTTAGATTTTCTAAGCTTGACACTTAACCTGATTGCTGTTCAATTTGTATTTTTTGCCCCAATTACTACAGATGCACTGACTTAAAGCATCTTGAATCAAGGCATAGACCTAAGCATGTCAACCCAGTCTAGCTTATCAATCAAAAGTACCCAAAGGCGCTTGTGAGATGCTGACTTCTAGATCTATAGGTGCATGCAATTCTAGGGTTAAGGCCTAAGCTAAGTCCATTTGCGAAAAAGCCCTAGTTTTGAAGGGGGTAAGTTTTTTAAAAAAACTAAGTCGGAAAATCATTTAAATTTCAAGACTTTGATAAAAGAAATGATTTTGAAAAAAATATTAATCAACAGATAAGAAATAAAATAATTTTTTTAAAAACATATAGAGCAGTCTTATTCTACTAAGCATAACCCTAACTGCCTTCTTAGTGAGCTAAACTCAGACTCAGGTAAGGGTCTGGTAAAGATATCAGCTAAATTTGGCTTTGAGTCCACAAGCTTAAGGACTTTTCACCCCTGTCTACATGATCCCTTACAAAATGATGTTTAACTTTTATATGCTTTGTTCTTGAGTGTTGAATTGTGTTTTTAGTCAGGTTGATTGAGCTTATGTTATCAATGTAGACTTTGGGTGTAGTCAAGCTGGAAGTCCTTAAGAGTGTCCATCATCCATAAGAGTTGTGTCACACACTCTCTGAAGGCAACATATTCTGCTTCAGTTGTAGATAGGGCTACGCAGTATTGCTTTCTACTACACCAGCTGACTAGACTATGTCCTAACAGTTGGCAGCTTCTACTAGTACTTTTTCTATCTAATTTGCACCCAACATAGTCAGAGTTAGAATATCCTGACAGTTCAAAGGTGGAAGTCCTAGGATACCAAATCCCTACATTTAGGGTGCCCTTAATGTACCTAAGTACTCTTTTTAGGGATGCTAAGTGGGATTCCTTAGCACAAGTTTGATACCTAGCACGCATTCCTACAGAGAATAGGATATCAGGTCAACTAGCTATAAGGTAAAGTAGATTTCCAATCATACTTCGATATAGCTTAAGATCTACAGGCTTACCTTCAGGGTCACTATCAATCTTAACATTTGTGGCCATAGGGGTACTTATGCTTTTGAAGTTATCCATTTTAAATTTCTTTATTAACTCTTTAGCATACTTGGATTGGTGAACATAATTATCATCTCAAGTTTGCTTAATTTGCAATCCTAAGAAGAAATTAAGCTCACCAACTAAGCTCATTTTGAATTCATTTTCCATTATTTTTACAAATTCCTTTAAAAAGTTTGAGTTGGTGGATCCAAAAATTATGTCGTCAACATAGATTTGGGCAATGAAAATGACTTTTTTTTAAGGTTTTAACAAAAAGGGTGGAGTCAATTTGTCCTTGGTTAAATTCCTTAGAAATAAGGTAAGTTGATAAGAGTTCATACCATGCCTTAGGTGCTTGCTTTAACCCATAAAGTGCCTTTTTAAGTTTGAAAACGTAGTCAGGTTTTTCTAGGTCCTCAAATCCTGGGGGTTGTCCTACATAGACTTCTTCTTTGATGAACCCATTTAAAGAGGCAGACTTAACGTCCATTTGGTATAGCTTAAACCCTCTATGGGCTGCAAATGCTAACGACATTCTAATCGACTCAAGTCTGGCTACTAGGGCATAGGTTTCATCATAGTCCAACCCTTCGACTTGACTTAACCCTTTAGCTACTAAGCGGGCTTTATTTCTAACTATTTCCCCTTGGTCATTTAGTTTATTCCTAAACACCCACTTAGTATCTATAATAGCCTTGCCCTCAGGTTTAGGTACTAGTTCCCAGACTTGGTTCCTTTCAAATTGGGCTAACTCCTCTTGCATAGCTATGCTCCAATCAGGATCAGGTAGGGCTTCCTCTATAGTCTTAGGTTCAATTTTTGAAATTAGTGCTATCTGGCTAAGATTTCTATAGGAAGACCTAGTTCTGACTCCTAAGGTTGGATCACCCACAATTTGATCAGACGGGTGACTGAGTCTGGGTTTCTTGGTTCTTCTAGAAATTGGTTCAACCTCAGGTCCGGCTGGACGGTTCGGTTCAGTGTTCTGTTCAACTACTTGGGTTGGTTCAGCTATTGGTTCAGTTGTCGTAGTAGTTAGTTCAAGAGTTGTTCATTTAGAGGTTCAATTAGTGGTTCAATTGTTTGTTCATTGTCTTCCTGATCAGTATTTGATTGGTTCAATTTTTGGTTATTAGATTTTGGACTAGTTTCCTCATCAAAGATTAAGTTAGTTGTTTCTTCAATTTTATTAGTTTGTTTATTATAAACCCTATAGGCCCTACTAGTTGTTGAATATCCTAAGAAGACCCCTGGGGTTGACATAGACTGAAATTTACCTAGGTAGTCTTTGGTGTTCAAGATATGGACTTTGTTGGGACCGGGTGCATGTTGATATGAATGCGGGTTCGTAATTTTAAAAATTAATTAAGTGCAGCGGAAGGTTTAGCATAAATAATTTCTTAAATTATTTAACTACACATCTAAGCATGCAATTTTATCTTGTGTATACATGATCATATATTTAAAATTTTGCAGACACATAAACTAATTTACGTATTACCTCGCGTAACTCGAAGGAAGGGACGAGATCCAACCGTAAGCATCCCTTGGAAGCTCCGCCTCTATTCGCGTCCACGCCGAGTATCTTCGGGATGACTTCGCAAAGCCACGAGTTTCGTGTTCTCGAGAACTACTAGATTCTCCGGGAACGCGACGAGAAAAACCAAGAGAGAAGTCGGAAGACTAACCACAAAAGGATGGCCGGAATCAAAATTTCGGCGAAGCAAAAGAAGAGGCTTGCGGCAAAAAGATCCTTGCGGATAACTCTAATTCCGACAGCACCTTCTTCCGGCAGCAGGTGGTGGTCGGCAAGGAAAGTGTAACACCCGCTTTTTTTTTCATAAAGCGGCGTTACGCTAACATACTTAGGGCATGTGAGCATCGTAAGGCAGCGGAATAACTTAAACTTACACATACATGCACCTAACTATCCTTGCTAACTTGGTGACATGGGAACTTAGCATTTTAACATCATACTTAACATCATATCATAAAGTCACATAGTCATCCATCAAGCACACAAGTAGCAAGTGTAAGTTGTTTAGACAACACCATCATAAAATTTGCATAAAACTTGTAATTATGTATTTCCTTGGCCAAGTCACTACCACACACATATTCTTGCCCCTCCCGCTGGTTCCTTATTGTCCTCTCGCTTGATCTGTGGTATGAGGAAAATAAGACTATAAGCACATAGGCTTAGTAAGACTCTTTCCTACTCACAAAAATCCATATGTCACATAAACATAAACGTAATGCTACAATCCTACATATCATAGCATACTTCTTATCATAAACATAAACACAATCATGACATCATTCTTAGTATGAACATAAATAAAATCATGGCATCATAATTTAGCTTGAACATAAAATCATGGCATCATAATTTAGCATAACATAAATAAAATCATGGCATCAGAATTTAGCGTGAACATAAAATCATGGAATCCTAATTTAGCTTGAACATAAAATCATGGCATCATAATTTAGCTTGAACATAAAATCATGGCATCATAATTTAGCATGAACATAAATAAAATTATGGCATCATAATTTAGCGTGAACATAACATAATCATGAGCATACATTTGCTATCATGGCATAATTCTTAACATAACACATGGGCATATTCTTAACATAAACATAAGCATAATATTCGCTATCATGGCATAATGCGTAGCATCAATGAATGCATGGGTTGAATGCATAGATATAAGATTGCTTAATTTAAAATCATACTTTCTTTTAAATACTTAAACATAATCATAACATCATTGGGGTCTCCGGCTTGTACCACATACATACATCATGTGCGTGCATCCCTAAGTAAATACGAGGTAGCTAGTCTCGACCTACTAGGGTAAGGACAGCATAGTCGGTAGTCCCAGAACCGGGGCGTTCTTAAGGTGCCCATCCCTGTTGGACAGCTTCGGTAGTCCCAGAACCGTGGACAGCATAGTCGGTAGTCTAAAACTGCGGCGTTCTTAATGTGCCCATCCCTTGGACCCATACTTCGGTCCAGTACAAGCCCATTCATAAAGTAAAATAACTTTACATGCTTCATCATTCATAAGACATTCATAGCATACTTAGACATAACATAGCTTTGTTACATGAAGCATGACATAGAGCATACTTAACCTTTCATTGTTCATACATAATGCATAGCATCATGATGCCTTAAAGGGATGAGAATTATCTTCATTCATAAAACATGGCATGCATCTTCATTCATAAAACATGGCATGCTTACATAAAACATTATTCTTGTTCATAGTGCTTGCATTAACTTCATTCATAAACATGGCATGCTTACATAAAAATTCATTCTTATTCATAGTGCTTGCATGATCATGACATATAAGGTAAGCATTGCATTATATTGATTAAACATGACATGCCTACTTAGACCATCATCCTATTCCATATAGCTTGCATGATCATGATACATAAGGTAAGCATTGCATTTCATACATAAGTATAGTATCTATCATAAGCATGCATAGGTGGGACTTTTATAAACCTGTTACATACTATCTAAGCGCATGGCATAGAACATAAGACATTCATGAATAATCCCAATTAAGCATGGCATCTAACATGAACATATAAACATGTAACATAGTACCTAAGGTTAGGGTTATAGGTAGCATAATTTCTACCACATGCTCGAACCTATACATATACATCATAATGAGCCATAAACCATCATTCTTCAAACCTTAACTCCACCTAAACCCTATTTACATTGCTTGGCCAAAACTTGCAAGGAAGGGTTCCATCATTCAAATAACATGTAAGGTAGAATAAGGTAAAGAAACAACCATACATTACCTATAAGGCCATAGGAAGCCATTAGGGCTCATGATTAGGGTTAACCCTAACCTTTAGCCCTCCATCTTAGGGTTGGCCGAAACCTTACAAGGCCATGGGTGCATGGAAAAATTCCATAAAATTCCCAATCAAACATTAAACATCATCCATACCATACCATAGGGGCCTTTGGAACCCATACTTGAAGAAAACCTTAACTCCTTGCCCTAGAACCCTTCTTGGCTGAAACCTTTAGGGTTATAAAGCCTTGTGAAAATTTCACATAAATCACCCTCAACCTCTCTTGTATCATGAAGATACACAAGATACATACTTGAAGGGTTAGGTCCAATCCTAACCATGGAATCATGGTGAAGGTCCCAAACCCTAAAGGGTCTTAGGGTACCCTACAAATTTCTCAAAATTATCTTCTATTCTATATTCATCATGAGAACACATTAGAAAACATGAGAGATATTTTTAACATCATTTTTGAACCCAAACACATGGTGGCCGAAAGTTCAAGGGCCAAGATCATGGGTTTTTCTCAACATAAAACCTAAACAAAACTTCATAATATGATAAACATCAAGGGAAACTATCATACCACAGGTGAGGGAGTCTTACCTTGGGTTTTCTTGATTTTTCACCTTGAATATAGAGAACCAAAAGGACTTCTTAGACCTTAGGTCACCCCTAGCCCTTGTAGCCTTGTGAAACCTTTAGATCTTGAAGATGAGGCCTTCTTGTGGAGCTTTTCCAAGGGAAAACCCCACTTGTGGGTTTCGGCTAGAGGGAGGAAGGAGGAGGAAGAAGAGTGGCTTGTGGATGAAGGAAGAAAAGTAACTCGCATGCCACCTCCCTCATTCCTTTATACTACATTAAGGAGGGTAAGTGAAGAGTCATGGTGTCTCTTCTCTTGATGACTCTTCATTTTCCTAAGCCTTAACCAAAATCCACTTCATTCCCTCATAGCACTCCCTTGCTTGGTGAATTGGTTAGTACATGCATGATGGTAGACTAGGTCCATGGTTCAATCCTTGGTGCATGCACTTTATTTTTCTTTTCTTTTTATTTTATTTTTTCTTATTTTCCGAAAATTCCCCTAAAATTCACCCATGATCATGCTAATATTCCTAATTAAAACACATTTATATTTATATTAAATTTTGCCTAAAATCTACCAATAACCATGGTACTAAAAAGCCCATATAAGGCCCATTAGTACTTAGTTTCCCAATTTAAATGAGAAAAATCATGGATTTCTAGGCTAAAGTGCGTACTAATATCTCTAGGTCCCTCGGAAAATTATCTAGACATGATCCATATTTTAAAGAAAATATTGAGAGAATTTTCCGGGTCGTTACAATCCCCCATGCCTCGTGAAAGTTCGTCCTCGAACTTAGAATAGCTCCGGGTACTTGCGTCTCATTTCGTCCTCGCGTTCCCAGGTAGCTTCCTCAAACCGTTGACTTTGCCATAGGTCCTTGACCAAAGGTACTTCCTTGTTCCTTAGCTTCTTGACTTCTCGATCTAGGATCTGGATAGGTCGACTTTCAAAACTTAGATCCTCCTGAACTTGTACTACCTGTGGCTCAATCACCTGATCTGTGTTTAGGATACACTTCTTGAGCAACGATACATGAAACACGTTATGGATAGCCGACATCTCTTGAGGCAGCTCTAGTTCATATGCCACCTTGCCAACTCTTTTCAGAATCGGGTACGGTCCCACATAACACGGACTTAGTTTTTCTTTCTTACCAAATCTCGTTACCCCTTTCATAGGAGCAACCTTGAGGAATACTAAATCTCCAACCTCAAATTCCAGTGGTCTACGCCAGACATCTGCATAACTCTTCTGCCGGCTCTGAGCAGTTTCTATCCGTTGTCGAATGCTCTGTATAGCTCGGGTGGTGCTGTCTATGACATCCGTTGTGAGCCCCATCTCCTTCTTTTCACCACCTTCGTACCAACAGATCGGAGACCTGCATCTCCTCCCATACAAAGCTTCATAAGGTGCCATTCCGATAGTAGCTTGGTAGCTATTATTGTATGCGAATTCCGCTAAACATAGATTTCGGCACCAACTTCCCTTGAAATATAGAGCACAAGCTCTCAATATATCTCCCAATACCTGATTCACCGGCTAAGTTTGCTCGTCAATCTGAGGGTGAAAAGCGGTACTGAACCGCAGTTTAGTGCCAAGAGACTTCTGGACACACTCCCAAAAATGTGAGGTAAAACGACCATCCCTATCTGAGATGATAGTTTTGGGAACTCCATGAAGTCTGATTATCTCCTTAGCATATAATTGAGCTAGTTGCTCAATCGAATAAGTCATCCTGATTGCTAAGAAGTGAGCAGACTTCGTCAACCTGTCCACTATTACCCATATTGCGTCATATTCGTTCATAGTCTTGGGAAGTCCTGAAATGAAATCCATAGAGATATCTTCCCATTTCCATTCCGGAATTGGAAGTGGTTGCAAAACTCCTCCGGGTCGCTGGTGTTCTGCTTTCACTTATTGACAAGTCAAGCAAGTACTCACATGCTGAGCCACATCCTTCTTCATACCGGACCACCAGAATTTCTCCTTCAGGTCTTGATACATTTTGGTGGATCCTGGATGCATCAAATAAGGGGTTCTGTGAGCGTCTACTAGTATTTCTCTTCGAAGCTCCGGACCATTAGGAATACATAGACGATCCCTAAGGTAGAGTACTCCCCCGATGGCGATATGAAAACCATCGCCCTTTCCCTCTAGGATCTCTTGTTTTATTTTCTGAAGACTCAGATCACCATTTTTTTACATAACTTTATTTATTAGATCTTATAAGTTCGTATACCGAAACTATCCGTACTCAATGAACTAGGTGGGCTGCCATCACGCCCATAAGGAAAAATATCATGGCCGTAGCTATCACTCCCTCATTCATCTCCCCATGGCCTTGTTAGCGATATGAGAGAAGTGTCCTAAGGCAATCGCATTATGATTGTAAACATTTATTTTAATAAATGATAATTCACTATTTGAGTATACATGATTGTGTATTTGATTGGGATCTTAAACTCATCTACTGAATGCCCACAATACAATTCACAGCATAAGAGAATTTGTGATGGGATCACAACTAGTGATTATCTCTAAATGTGCAATTGTGAAGTATTGAAAATATCCCTAGTCGATGAATTGATAAAAACAGACACTATCAATTCTGTTGAGACTAGCATGGGTTATTCTCTAATCAGGTGATTCTCACTGGCTAGTGACATTGGGATATCCGGAGATAAACATGGATGCTAGTTAAGGGAACTAGTTCATTGGAGTGACTGGCTGTAAAACTTCACATGGTAGTCTATACATAGACATGTCGGTGAAGCTCTTACTACAGTTTAAGTGCGATGTTCCTTTGACTTGCGGTGTTCAAGTCATCTTGGTCATGGAGACTTATACTTTAACATCTTAAGCAAGCATCTCCAAGGAGGTCTGGACCCAGGATGATTGGGTATAAGCCGAAGTGCCCGAAGATGTTTGAACAGCCTACAAAGGATTCACCACTCCTTGCGAGGAGATGTATACTCAGGCCTATCGTCGGATTGTTACTCAAAGCCTCTGGCCAGAGCATATCATGTTTAGAGTATGAGTCTCTTAAATACATGAGAGTAATTAGAAATCCAAAGGACGAGAAAGACACTACTTGGGCTAGGTGTGACGTAGTCAGCCTAGTGGGGACTGACACACATAGACCGTGTCCTGAACCAAGTGGGTATAAGATGGTGAAGGGAATGAGGCACGATTCATTAGAGCTACTGAAGGGTTTCAGAATTACTTCTGAGGTCAACCGTTGATCTTTCGATTAATTGGGGGTCATGATGTACTACTAGGTGCCACTCATGATCGTTCTATAATTGGTTGATTATAGACGGCCAACATAAATCGAAAGCCTATTTAGTCACACGCACTACGAGTAATCTGAGGGATTTAAAATGAGTTGAAAATTAGATTTTCCTATCAAGAGAAACTAGTCGAATTAGAGTTAATCAGAGGCGCAACGGAAGCTTAAAATGGCTAAGTCTTTTGAAGGCTTATTGGGCGAATTAAATGAGTTTAATTCGCGATGGAATCGGCTCGGTTTGGCCGGCCAAAGAGGGTGCCAACCCTTTTTGGTTTGGCCGGCCACCAAAAGGAGAGAAACCAATTTAATTGGTTTAAATTATAAAATAAATCAAGCGCGATTTGTTTTATAAAATTATGGATAAATAAATTTGTTTTCATGGAAATTAAAATAAACTTTAAATGGTTTATTTTTATTTTATAAAATCAATTATGAATTGATTTTTCCATGATAAGAAAAATTTATATAATAAATTTATTCTTTTTATGGAAATTAAAATGAACCATGGATTGGTTTATTTTATTTTATAAAATCAATTATGAATTGATTTTTCCATGATAAGAAAAATTTATATAATAAATTTATTCTTTTTATGGAGATTAAAATAAACTTTAAATGGTTTAATTTTATTTTATAAAATCAATTATGAATTGATTTTTCCATGATAAGAAAATTTATATAATAAATTTTATGAAAATTTATTCCATAATAAAAGGAGAGATGTATTTGTTTTATTATAAAGTTAGTTATAATAAAACTTGGCAAAATGGAATAATTCATAAGAAAATTTATAAGATAAATTCCTTATGAAAATTTATTCCGTTAATTCCGTTAAAGAGGAGACTTGGCAAGAGAGAAGCTACTATATAAAGGAACCAAGGCTAGGCTTGAATTCCACAATAGAGTTATCAAGAGATTAATTCTCTCCCTCTCTCTCTCTCTTATTCTCTCCTTCTCCTTCCCTCCTAGGGTCGGCGCCCCTTGCTCACCATAGGGCCGGCGCACCACCCTCACATCTCCTAGAGTTGGCGTGAGCAACCTCCATCAAGAAGGTGCCAAAGAAGAAGAAGAAGAAGCGGGTCGCATCTCCTTCCTTCACGAAATTTAGATTTCGTTTCTTGGTGGTTAGTTTCCATCTTTTTCTCTTGTTATTTTAGTTGTGCCTTTGGAGAATCTAGTAGTTCTCGTCGGCACAAAACTCGTGGCTTTGCGAAGTCATCCCGAAGAGAACTCGGCGTGGACGCGAATAGAGGCGGAGCTTCCAAGGGATGCTACGGTTGGATCTCGTCCCTTACTTCGAGTTACGCGAGGTACTTAGTAAATTAGTTTACTTTTTCGCAAAATTTTAATTTATGATCATGTCCACACATCATAAGGTCGCATGCTAGATACGTGGTTAAAAATAATTTGAGAAATTATTTATGCTAATTCTTCCGCTGCACGTAAATATTTTAAAATTTACGAACTCATATCCTTGTCAACATGCACCCGGTCCCAACAGGCCTGCCTCAGGATCATCCACCGTTTCCATCGGATCCTCTTCTTCTATCTTGGGAACCTCCTCGACCACTTCGGGGTCTTCCTCAAACATCTCGAGCATCTCGGGATCTTCCTCAAGCATCTCGGGATCTTCCTCGATCATCGGGTCTTCCTCAAACATCTCGAGCATCTCGGGATCTTCCTCATACATATCGGGATCTTCCTCATACATCTCGGGACCCTCCTCGTACATCTCGGGGTCCTCCTCATACATCTCGGGGTCCTCCTCGGGATCTTCCTCAGAGTCCCCCAAATCCTCCGGAAACTCATGATGAAGAAGTTGCCTACATAATTCCGTATATGAGATACGACATCCATGCAGCCCCCAGATCTGATAAGCAACCTCCCTCGCACGATTGGGCAATGAACGAAGCAGAGCTCCAATCCTGTGATCATCCATGATTGGAAACCCTTCCTGCTCGAGTTTCCAGAATAGCCGATCCAACTTCCCCATATTGCCTTGGATCCCAAAGATCGGACTATACTCCACCTCTTCTATCTGCTCCAGCAGCTCACTACTCCGCCCATGGTAACGACTCGTGGTGCCAATCTCATGCAACATCTGGAATTGAAGAAAAACAACACAGTCAGTACAACACTGACAAAAACAAGTACAGAACTAGTTTTTTTTTCAATACACAAATATATGCAGAGAAAAGCACCCCAGATAAACTCTGTTTCCTTTACCTTAATAATTACAATAATACATTTTTTTTCTATCCCTACCCGCATATCCAATCCTAAAGTATTTGATTTCCTAAGAAAAATATATATCGTTCATAGTCACATATCCTAAAGTACTTTTCATCATAACCATTGTTCATATTTCCATAGTATAGAATCATAGGTATCATCCATACTTGCATATTCTAGAATCATAAAAGAACATACGATATACACAAACGTACTTACTTGGAAGCGGCAGGAAGAGGGCTTGATGTGTGTGTAGTGAGATGGTAAGTGCTCTGATACCAACCTATAACGCCCGCTTTTTTTTCATAAAGCGGCGTTACGCTAACATACTTAGGGCATGTGAGCATCGTAAGGCAGCGGAATAACTTAAACTTACACATACATGCACCTAACTATCCTTGCTAACTTGGTGACATGGGAACTTAGCATTTTAACATCATACTTAACATCATATCATAAAGTCACATAGTCATCCATCAAACACACAAGTAGCAAGTGTCAGTTGTTTAGACAACACCATCATAAAGTTTGCATAAAACTTGTAATTATGTATTTCCTTGGCCAAGTCACTACCACACACATACATTCTTGCCCCTCCTGCTGCTTCCTTATTGTCCTCTCGCTTGATCTGCGGTATGAGAAAAATAAGACTATAAGCACATAGGCTTAGTAAGACTCTTTCCTACTCACAAAAATCCATACGTCACACTAACATAAACATAATGCTTCAATCCTACATATCATAGCATACTTCTTATCATAAACATAAACACAATCATGGCATCATTCTAAGCATGAACATAAATAAAATCATGGCATCATAATTTAGCTTGAACACAAAATCATAGCATCATAATTTAGCATAAACATAAATAAAATCATGGCATCATAATTTAGCGTGAACATAAAATCATGGCATCCTAATTTAGCTTGAACATAAAATCATGGCATCATAATTTAGCTTGAACATAAAATCATGACATCATAATTTAGCATGAATATAAATAAAATCATGGCATCATAATTTAGCGTGAACATAAAATCATGGCATCATAATTTAGCGTGAACATAACATAATCATGAGCATACATTTGCTATCATGGCATAATTCTTATCATAACACATAGGCATATTCTTAACATAAACATAAGCATAATATTCGCTATCATGGCATAATGCATAGCATGAATGAATGTATGGGTTGAATGCATAGACATAAGGATGCTTAATTTAAAATCATACTTTCTTTTAAATACTTAAACATAATCATAACATCATTGGGATCTCCGGCTTGTACCACATACATACATCATGTGCGTGCATCCCTAAATAAATACGAGGTAGCTAGTCTCGACCTACTAGGGTAAGGACAGCATAGTCGGTAGTCCCAGAACCGGGGCGTTCTTATGGTGCCCATCACTGTTGGACAGCTTCGGTAGTCCCAGAACCGTGGACAGCATAGTCGGTAGTCCAGAACAGGGGCGTTCTTAAGGTGCCCATCCCTTGGACCCATACTTCGGTCCGGTACAAGCCCATTCATAATGTAAAATAACTTTACATGCTTCATCATTCATAAGACATTCATAGCATACTTAGACATAGCATAGCTTTGTTACACGAAGCATGACATAGAGCATACTTGACCTTTCATTGTTCATACTTAATGCATAGCATCATGATGCCTTAAAGGCATGAGCATTATCTTCATTCATAAAATATGGCATGCATCTTCATTCATAAAACATGGCATGCATCTTCATTCATAAAACATGGCATGCTTATATAAAACATCATTCTTGTTCATAGTGCTTGCATTAACTTCATTCATAAACATGGCATGCTTACATAAAATATCATTCTTGTTCATAGTGCTTGCATGATCATGGCATATAAGGTAAGCATTGCATTATATTCATTAAACATGACATGTCTACTTAGACCATCATCCTATTCCATAGAGCTTGCATGATCATGATACATAAGGTAAGCATTGCATTTCATACATAAGTATAGTATCTATCACAAGCATGCATAGGTGGGACTTCTATAAACTTGTTACATACTATCTAAGCGCATGGCATAGAACATAAGACATTCATGAATAAACCCTATTATGCATGACATCTAACATGAACATACAAACATGTAACATAGTACCTAAGGTTAGGGTTATAGGTAGCATAATTTCTACCACATGCTCGAACCTATACATATACATCATAATGAGCCATAAACCATCATTCTTCAAACCCTAACTCCACCTAAACCCTATTTACATTGCTTGGCTGAAACTTGCAAGGAAGGGTTCCATCATTCAAATAACATGTAAGGTAGCATAAGGTAAAGAAACAACCATACATTACCTATAAGACCATAGGAAGCCATTAGGGCTATTGATTAGGGTTAACCCTAACCTTTAGCCCTCCTTCTTAGGGTTGGCCGAAACCTTACAAGGCCACGGGTGCATAGAAAAATTCCATAAAATTCCCAATCAAACATTAAACACAAACCATACCATACCATAGGGGCCTTTGGAACCCATACTTGAAGAAAACCTTAACTCCTTGCCCTAGAACCCTTCTTGGCCGAAACCTTTAGGGTTATAAAGCCATGTGAAAATTTCACATAAATCACCCCTCAACCTCTCTTGTATCATGAAGATACATAAGATACATACTTGAAGGGTTAGGTCCAATCCTAACCATGGAATCATGGTGAAGGTCCCAAACCCTAAAGGGTCTTAGGGTACCCTACAAATTTCCCAAAATTATCTTCTATTCTATATTCATCATGAGAACACATTAGAAAACATGAGAGATATTTTTAACATCATTTTTGAACCCAAACACATGGTGGCCGAAAGTTCAAGGGCCAAGATCATGGGTTTTTCTCAACATAAAACCTAAACGAAACATCATAATATGATAAACATCAAGGGGAACTATCATACCACAGGTGAGGGAGTCTTACCTTGGGTTTTCTTGATTTTTCACCTTGAATATAGAGAACCAAAAGAACTTCTTAGACCTTAGGTCACCCCTAGCCCTTGTAGCATTGTGAAACCTTTAGATCTTGAAGATGAGGCCTTCTTGTGGAGCTTTTCCAAGAGAAAACCCCACTTGTGGGTTTCGGCTAGAGGGAGGAAGGAGGAGGAAGAAGAGTGGCTTGTGGATGAAGGAAGAAAAGTAACTCGCATGCCACCTCCCTCATTCCTTTATACTACATTAAGGAGGGTAAGTGAAGAGTCATGGTGTCTCTTCTCTTGATGACTCTTCATTTTCCTAAGCCTTAACCAAAATCCACTTCATTCCCACATAGCACTCCCTTGCTAGGTGAATTGGTTAGTACATGCATGATGGTAAACTAGGTCTAAGGTTCAATTCTTAGTGCATGCACTTTATTTTTATTTTCTTTTTATTTTATTTTTTCTTATTTTTCAAAAATTCCCCTAAAATTCACCCATGATCATGCTAATATTCCTAATTAAAACCCATTTATATTTATATTAAATTTTGCCTAAAATCTACCAATAACCATGGTACTAAAAAGCCCATATAAGGCCCATTAGTACTTAGTTCCCCAATTTAAATGAGAAAAATCATGGATTTCTAGGCTAAGGTTCGTACTAATATCTCTAGGTCCCTCGGAAAATTATCTAGACATGATCCATATTTTAAAGAAAATATTGAGAGAATTTTCCGGATCGTTACAGAAAGGGCAGGGGCGGCCGGCTGGTGCTCCTTCTTGGGGCTGGTTGGCGCACGGCAAGAAGAGGAGAAGAGAAGGAGAGAAAGAGAGGGAGAGAGCCTATGCCTTCATCTCTATGATTATCCCCAAAGCCTTGTCTTGGGTCCTTTATATAGTGGCCTCTCAACCATCAAGCCTCTCAAATATGGAATAACTTATTCCATCATGCCAAGTTTGATTTTATATCATGGTTAAAATCATATTTTAATTCATGATAAAAAATCAATCAAGTCTCTTCTCTCCTATGGAATAAATTTCCTTATCATGGTAAATCAACCCATGATGGATTTTATAAAATAAACCAATCCATGGTTCATTTTAATTTCCATGAAAAATAAACCAAACCTTGGTTTATTATATAAAAATTTATATCATCCATAATTTTATAAAATAAACCACACTTGGTTTATTTTATAAATTGAACCAAAACTTAGTTCTCTCCCTTTGTTGTGGCCGTCCAAGCAAAGAGGATGGAGGCCCTCTTTGGCCGGCCCATCCAAGCCAAGCCCCAATGAATTAAACTTATTTAATTCATCTATTAAGTCTTCAAAAGACTTAGCCATTTTACGCTTCCGATGTGTCTCTGAAAAATTCAGATTTGACTTATCGTTTGGCTCAACCAAACTTAATCTCTCTTGATTGGAAAATTCAATTTTTAACTCGTTTTAAATCCCTCGGATTACTCATAGTGTGTGTGACTAAATAGGCTTTCGATTTATGTTGGTCGTCTATAATTAATCAAGTATAGAACGATCATGAGTGGCACTTAGTAGTACATCATGATCCCCAATTAATCGAAAGATCAACGGTTGACCTCAGAAACAATTCTGAAACCTTTCAGCGGCTATAATGAATCGTGCCCCATTCCCTTCACCATCTTATACCCACTTGGTTCAGGACATGGTCTATGTGTGTCAGTCCCCACTAGGCTGACTACGTCACACCTAGCCCAAGTAACGTTTTCTCGTCCTACGGATTCTAATTACTCTCATGTATTTAAGAGATTCATACTCTGAACATGTCGTGCTCTGGCCAGAGGCTTCGAGTAACAATCCGACGATAGGCCTCGGGTATACATCTCCTCGCAAGGAGTGGTGAATCCTTTGTAGGCTGTTCAAACATCTTCGGGCACTTCGGCTTATACCCAATCATCCTAGGTCTACACCTCCTTGGAGATGCTTGCTTAAGATGTCAAAATATATGTCTCCATGACCAAGATAACTTGAACACCGCAAGATAAAGGAACATCGCACTTAAGCTGCAGTAAGAACTTCACTGACATATCTATATGTAGACTACCATATGAAGTTTTACAGCCAGTCACTCCAATGAACTAGTTCCCTTAACTAGCATTCATGTTTATCTCCGGACATCTCAATGTCACCAGCCAGTGAGAATCAGCTAATTAGATAATAACCCATGCTATTCTCAATAGAATTGATAGTGTCCGTATTTATCAATTCATCGGACAATTTCAATACTTCACAATTGAACATATAGAGATAATCACTAGTTGTGAATTCATCACAAATTCTCTCATGCTGTGAATTGTATTGCGGACATTCAGTAAATGAGTTTAAGATCTCAATCAAATACACAAACATGTATACTCAAATAGTGAATATTCATTTATTAAAATAAATGATTACAATCATAAGGCGATTGCCTTAGGACACTTCTCTCATATCACTAACAAACTCCCACTTGGCCTAATGCCAATCGCTATGGTACCCAATACCACAAGCTCTAACATGACCCTCAAACTTGTTTTAAGGCAAGGCCTTAGTTAAAGGATCCGCTAAATTCCTTTCAGTGGGAATTTTCTCAATTTGTATATCATTCCTACATATAATCTCTCTGATCAGATGATAGCGGCGAAGCACATGTTTGGATCGCTGATGAGACCTTGGTTCCTTTGCTTGTGCAATAGCTCCATTGTTGTCGCAGTAAACCAGTATTGCTTCATCAATGGTTGGAACCACACCAAGTTTTGAGACAAACTTCTTGATCCAGACTGCTTCCTTTGCTGCTTCCGAAGCTGCAATATATTCTGCTTCCGTGGTAGAATCCGCTACGGTGTAACACCCCGAATTTGTCAATGTAAAATCATGACAATGTATGAAAATGGTTATAATAAAATGATATGAATTTCATGCAATCACATGCTATAAAATGTTATGAATGCATGAAATATTATATTTATGAATATGGAATATTAAAAATATTATGAAATAATATTTTTGGGATATTATGAAATATTCTGAATTCATACAATATTATTCATATTATGAATTTCATGATGGGCTTGGTTTATTGGGCTTGGAAATGAATGGTGCTAAAAAGAAAGTGCAAAGTGGAGGAACCAAGGATTGAACCTTGGACCTCCTAGTTGCACTCACCATGTCATAACCAATGAACCAAGCAATATTTCATGTAGAAGGAGAAAGGAACATGCTTGTTAAGTGCGTAAGAGTGAAGAGACATGCTTCTTCACAAGAGGTGTATAAATAGGATTAAGAGAAGGAAGTTAGAGGAAGTTACTTCATTTTTCTTCCTCCTTTCTTCTTCTTGCCGAGCCTAGCCCTCTTCCTTTTGCCATTTTCGAAACCAACATCCAAGGGTTCTAACCCTAGGGCAATTGCAAGGAAGGGAAGCCAAGTGTCTTTGCCTTCCACCAAGATCAAGGAATACTAAGGAGAAGTTTTGGAAGAAAAGGATCTTCGCATACCCTCCAAGTGTAGGGTACCCTACGATTTAAAGAAGGTTAAAATCCAGCGCTAGGATGTAAGTATCCTCTCGCCTGTGGCATAATTGTTATCGAATGTATGTTAGATTCATTCTTTTGAAAATTCACAAGAACTTCCCTAGTGGAAGTTTCGGCCAACTCTGGTAAGGGGTCCAAGAGAAGGTTTTGATCCAACTTTGATGCATGGGAAGACCTTAAGACTTAGGGTATACATGTAGATGGATTTTCTTCATGGTGTCAAGAACAAAAACTAGGTTTTTGTCCTTTAAGGGGTTTCGGCCACACCCTAAGGAATGAGTGAGGGAATTTTTCAATACATGAAAACAACCCTTAAGACCTAGGGTATACTCATATGTGATGTTTCCAAATTTTTGGAAGGACAAAATTAGGGTTTGATACCCTACAAGGTTTCGGCCAAACCCTTGTAATTTAGGGTTAGTGGATGCTAACCCCACTTGAGGCTTAAACCATGGTTCAATTGTTAGCATGAAGTGTACTTGAGGTGTTTGTAGAAATGCTTGAATGAATGCTTTAATTGGATGAAAAAAAAAAGAAATTCCCTTACATGTGACTTTCGGCCAACCCTAGTCCTAGGGTTGGGAAGTACTTGATGAAATCACGAAGCATGCTATTAATTATATGATATGAGTATAATGTATGGACCCGTAACCCCACCTTTAGGGTAGATATAAGGTAGGGCGTTACAAGTTGGTATCAGAGCAGATTTCCCCTCCATCACACACACATCAAGCTTCCTCCTGCCGCTTCCAAGTAAGAAATCCTAACTCGCTTAATTATTTCATGTACAGTACTGATATTGATAGAAATGATTTATGCTTGCATGATATAGAAATGATTAATGCTTGCATAAAGTAGTAATTATGTTAGCTTAATTATCACTTGTATGATATTAATGACTATGTATAGAAATGATTCATGCTTGCATGAAGTAGTGTTTATGATAGTTGAATTATCACCTGTATAATATATATGATAAGTAATTGTAAGTTAGGTGAACATGAACACTATTTTAATAATTTAGAACTTGGGTAGGAAAGTGGTTACATATAGTAATCACTAGGGTAAACTACACCGATTCGGTGTGAGTTTTCCTCTGTATATATTTGCGAATTGAGAAAGGAATGGTTTTGTACTAACCATGTCATTTTTTCCAATTCCAGATGTTGCATGAGGACTACCCTGAGAGATGCCGCGAGCTGCTGGAGCAGATAGAGGCGGTTAGGTATTGGCCGACTCGGGGAATTCAAGGCATCATAGGATGTTTGGATCGGCTCTTCTGGAAACTGGAGCGGGAAGGGTTTCCGGCCACGGACGATCATAGGATTGGAGCTTTACTCCGTTCCCTGCCCAACCGGGCCAGAGTGGTGGCGCATCAGATCTGGGGACAGCACAGTTGCTGTATGCCCTATATGGAGTTGTGCAGGCAGCTTCTCCGCCATGAGTTCCCAGCAGATCTGGGAGACTCAGAGGAGGACTCCGAGCCATCCGAGGAGGACTCCAAGCCGTCCGAGGAGGACTCCGAGCCGTCCGAGGAGGACTCCGAGCCGTCTGAGGAGGACCCTGAGCCGGTTGAGGAGGATCCCGAGCCCTTGGAGGAGGATCCCGAGCCCTTTGAGGAGGATCCTGAGCCCGTCGAGGAGGATCCTGAGCCCGTCGAGGAGGATCCCGAGGCCTTCGAGGAGGACCCCGAGCCCTTTGAGGAGGACTCCGAGCCGTTCGAGGAGGACCCCGAGCCCTTCGGGGAAGACCCCGAACTCTTCGAGGAGGATCCAGAGCTGCTGGGGATGTTCGAGGAAGACCTCGAAGCGGACGAGGAGATTTTCGAGATTGAAGATGAGGACCCGATGGGGACAGTTGAGGATCCTGAGGCGGGCCAGAGGGTGATGAGTGAGGAGATAGTAGGTGTCGCTATGTTATTCTTTATGTTGGGCATCACAGCAGCCCGTCTCGCTCACTGAGTGGACTAGTTGTATGTGAACTTATAAGAATGAATAAAATAAATTTCGGTTGGTATAATAACTAAAATCTCATTTATCTGATATTGATTATGCGACACAGAAGGACGGGTCGATGCGTATGTGTATCGACTATCGGACATTAAACAATGTGACCATAAAGAACAAGTACCCTCTACCCAGGATAGATGATCTGTTCGATCAGTTAAAGGGAGCTACGGTTTTCTCTAAGATCGATCTGAGGTCTGGTTATCATCAAGTCCGGGTGAAAAATGAGGACATACCCAAAACTGCTTTCCGGACGAGATACGGACATTATGAGTTCGTAGTGATGCCGTTTGGAGTCACTAATGCTCCGGCAATATTCATGGACCTTATGAATCGGATTTTCTCGGCATTTCTCGACAGATTTGTGATCATCTTCATCGACGACACCCTTATTTATTCAAGGACTTCCGAAGAGCATGCAGAGCACCTGAGTATAGTATTACAGATTCTTCAGAAGGAACAACTGTATGCTAAATTTTCGAAATGTGAGTTCTGGCTGAATCAAGTGTCATTCTTGGGACATGTTATCTCCAAGGACGGAGTGATGGTCGACCCAATCAAAATTGAGGCCGTAAGTAACTGGTCCAGACCCAAGAATGCCAACGACGTCAGAAGTTTTCTGGGGCTAGCAGGATACTACCGAAAATTCGTAGAGAACTTCTCTCGGATTGCAGCTCCTATGACAGCTCTTACAAAGAAAGATAAGAAATATACCTGGACCGAGGAATGCGAGAAGAGTTTCTCTGAACTGAAAAGGAGACTGACTAGCGCTCCTATATTGACTCTTCCGGAAAATGATACGGGTTTCGATATGTACAGCGACGCATCCAAACTTGGACTCGGAGCTGTACTTATGCAAAATGGGAAGGTAATTGCCTATGCCTCTAGGCAACTGAAGGAACATGAAAAGAATTATCCTACCCATGATTTGGAATTAGCAGCGGTGGTCTTTGCGCTGAAAACATGGAGGCATTATTTATATGGCACTCAGTGCAAGGTCTTTACTGATCACCAGAGTTTGCGGTATTTCTTCACCCAGAAAGACCTGAATATGCGACAACGCCGATGGCTCGAATTGGTCAAGGACTACGACTGTGAGATCTTGTACCATCCGGGAAAAGCCAACAAGGTAGCAGATGCTCTCAGTAGAAAATCTTGTGCTGCATTGTTGTCTTTGTCGGCCTTGCCACGACCCTTAGGGGAAGAGATTATGGATTTCGGAATCGAGATAATATCGGGACAGCTTTCTACTCTACAGATTGCGCTGACATTATTTGATGGTATTCTGGAGAAGCAGAATCTCGATCCGAGTCTTCGGAGAATCAGGCAGGAGATTCTCGAAGGCAAGGACGAGGGATTCCGAATTTCCGATGGTGGAGTTTTATATCTCCGGGATCGATTATGCGTTCCCGACGACTCCGACTTATGGATGAGGATACTCGAAGAAGCTCACGGAACACCTTATGCGATGCATCCTGGGTCTACCAAGATGTATCAAGATCTGAAGGGCAAATTTTGGTGGTCCGACATGAAGAAAGATGTAGCCCATTATATCAGCATGTGTTTGACCTGCCAGAGGGTCAAAGCAGAACACCAGAGACCTGGGGAAGTTCTGCAACCTCTACCTATTCCCGAGTGGAAATGGGAGGACATATCTATGGATTTCATATCAGGGCTGCCTCGGACTACGAATGGATATGATAGTATATGGGTTATTGTGGACCGGCTGACCAAGTCTGCGCATTTTCTGGCTATCAGGATGACTTATTCAGTGGAGCAGTTGGCTCAACTGTACGTCAAGGAGATTGTCCGACTACACGGGGTTCCCAAGACCATCGTCTCTGACCGAGATGGTCGATTTACTTCTGATTTTTGGGGACACGTGCAGAAGGCCCTTGGCACGAAGCTGAAGTTCAGTACAGCCTTTCACCCCCAGACTGACGGGCAGACTGAACGAGTTAACCAGATACTGGAAGATATGTTACGAGCTTGCACCTTGGACTTCAAGGGAAGCTGGTGTCGATACCTGAGCCTGGCAGAGTTTGCTTATAACAACAGTTATCAGGCTACGATCGGGATGGCACCGTACGAAGCACTATACGGAAGGAAATGCAGATCTCCTTTATGCTGGCATGAGAGTGGTGAAAAGAGGGAGATGGGACTCCAGACTGATATTATTGATGAGACCACTCAGGCCATAAAGAATATCCGCCAGAGGATAGAGACTGCTCAGAGTCGGCAAAAGAGCTACGCTGATAAGCGACACAGACCGCTTGAGTTCGAGGTTGGGGATTCGGTGTTCTTGAAGGTAGCCCCTATGAAAGGGGTGATGAGATTCGGAAAGAAGGGGAAACTGAGTCCGTGATACGTGGGACCCTATCAAATTTTGAGACGAGTAGGCAAGGTGGCCTACGAACTGGAGTTACCGCCAGAAATGGCGGCTATCCACAACGTCTTCCATGTGTCGATGCTCAAGAAGTGTACCCCTGATGTGAGTCAAATGATAGAACCCCCACCAGTGCAAGAACAAGAGAGTCTTAGTAACAAACGCCGACCGATCCAGATCCTTGATCGGGAATTTAAAAGACTAAGGAACAAGGAAATATCCTTAGTAAAGGTTCTGTGGTGGAACGAGCAGTTCGAAGAAGCCACATGGGAACAGGAAGATATGATGCGATCAAAGTATCCGGAACTATTTTAAAGTTCGGGACGAACTTTCTATAAGAGGGGGAGGATTGCAACACCCCGAATTTGTCAATGTAAAATCATGACAATGTATGAAAATGGTTATAATGAAATGATATGAATTTTATGCAATCACATGCTATAAAATGTTATGAATGCATGAAATATTATTAGCATGAAATATTATATTTATGAATATGAAATATTAAAAATATTATGAAATAATATTTTTGGGATATTATGAAATATTCTGAATTCATACAATATTATTCATATTATGAATTTCATGATGGGCTTGGTTTATTGGGCTTGGAAATGAATGGTGCTAAAAAGAAAGTGCAAAGTGGAGGAACCAAGGATTGAACCTTGGACCTCCTAGTTGCACTCACCATGTCATAACCAATGAACCAAGCAATATTTCATGTAGAAGGAGAAAGGAACATGCTTGTTAAGTGCGTAAGAGTGAAGAGACATGCTTCTTCACAAGAGGTGTATAAATAGGATTAAGAGAAGGAAGTTAGAGGAAGTTACTTCATTTTTCTTCCTCCTTTCTTCTTCTTGCCGAGCCTAGCCCTCTTCCTTTTGCCATTTTCGAAACCAACATCCAAGGGTTCTAACCCTAGGGCAATTGCAAGGAAGGGAAGCCAAGTGTCTTTGCCTTCCACCAAGATCAAGGAATACTAAGGAGAAGTTTTGGAAGAAAAGGATCTTCGCATACCCTCCAAGTGTAGGGTACCCTACGATTTAAAGAAGGTTAAAATCCAGCGCTAGGATGTAAGTATCCTCTCGCCTGTGGCATAATTGTTATCGAATGTATGTTAGATTCATTCTTTTGAAAATTCACAAGAACTTCCCTAGTGGAAGTTTCGGCCAACTCTGGTAAGGGGTCCAAGAGAAGGTTTTGATCCAACTTTGATGCATGGGAAGACCTTAAGACTTAGGGTATACATGTAGATGGATTTTCTTCATGGTGTCAAGAACAAAAACTAGGGTTTTGTCCTTTAAGGGGTTTCGGCCACACCCTAAGGAATGAGTGAGGGAATTTTTCAATACATGAAAACAACCCTTAAGACCTAGGGTATACTCATATGTGATGTTTCCAAATTTTTGGAAGGACAAAATTAGGGTTTGATACCCTACAAGGTTTCGGCCAAACCCTTGTAATTTAGGGTTAGTGGATGCTAACCCCACTTGAGGCTTAAACCATGGTTCAATTGTTAGCATGAAGTGTACTTGAGGTGTTTGTAGAAATGCTTGAATGAATGCTTTAATTGGATGAAAAAAAAAAAGAAATTCCCTTACATGTGACTTTCGGCCAACCCTAGTCCTAGGGTTGGGAAGTACTTGATGAAATCACGAAGCATGCTATTAATTATATGATATGAGTATAATGTATGGACCCGTAACCCCACCTTTAGGGTAGATATAAGGTAGGGCGTTACATACGGTGTCTTGCTTGGAACTCTTTCAACATATTGCGCTTCCATTCAAAATAAATGCGTATCCGGTCTGAGATTTGGAGTCATCCTTATCTGTCTGGAAACTGGCATCTGTATACCCACGTATTACCATATCACCTTCTCCATATATTAGGAACACATCCTTAGTGTTTCTTAAGTACTTAAGAATTGTCTTGATAGCCGCCCAATGATCCATTCCTGGATCAGACTGGTATCTGCTTGTGACGCTCAGAGTATACGATACATCGGGCCTAGTACATAACATAGCATACATGATAGATTCTATCGCGGATGCATAAGGAATCTTATTCATGCAAATCCTCTCGTCTTCTGTGCGCGGACACATAGACTTCGAAAGGTTGATCCCATGCCTGATGGAAAGGTAACCTTTCTTGGATTCCGACATGCTAAACCTTTCTAGCACTCGGTCTATATATGTAGACTGCGAAAGACCAAGCAACCATTTTGATCTATCTCTATAGATTCTAATCCCAAGGATATAGGTTACTTCTCCCAGGTCTTTCATGGAGAATGTTTTGG
>JAGFNQ010003157.1:715157-770867 GCA_024364735.1 Boesenbergia rotunda | reverse complement strand
GAGCCCTAGAGCCAATCATGTGATGGTTGTTGTATGGACTCATTGTATCATATTTCATATATATATATAAAGGCATTTGATTATGGTTATTATACTTACTTGTATTGGTGCCAAATAACTAAGTGTAATAACGTCCTTGGTAGTAGGTTCATATCTATATCAATCGATTGGTTGAATCGATAGTGAGATGATATAGAGAACACTACTCTTAATTATTCCTAGTCAAGTATTAACATTCAGGGACAATGTTAATGCATAGAGACTAGCATGTAGGTCAACACGATGACTTGATCTCACAAGTCATGGATATGAGATATCAAGTTGACACATGAGTATGCATTGGAGAATGTATACTGAATGACCCACCATGAGAAAGTATCATGGATCGTTATATGAGTGTCATATACTTTCTCATGTGACTATTAGTATGACTATTAGTCCTTAGACCTGAAGTCACCATAGTTCCCTACATAAGGAGTTATGTACTTTGGTTTCGTCAAACGTCACCCGTAACTGGGTGGACTATAAAGGCGATTACTGGGTATGTAACAAATTATGCGGAGGGATGTGAGTGATGTAGATGGGATCTATCCCTCCTATATGACGGGAGAGATATCATAGTCTTGATAGAGTGAGATCACTAAGTGCATGGCCATGCCCAAATAAGGCAATATGAGATATTGAGCTTATTTGATTATAGTGAGTCTACTTGGAGTTCAAGACACATAGATTGATTGGAGGATGACACGGTCTATGCTTCATAGAAGATCAATCTAGATATCGACGATAGAAGGACATTGTCACATATTATGAAAGTCATAATTAGTAGTCACATTGGTGATGTTGGATCTCAACATTCTTGTAACTTGGGTAGCAATGATGTGTTGCTAGATACCGCTCATTGCTTATGTTTCTAAGAGGTTAGAAGCATTGCCAACGTTACAAGAACCTATAGGGTCACACGCAAAGAACAAATAGATGGAGAAAAAATGAAGTCAAGTTTGACTTGGCTAAATATGGAAAGTCCATAAAAGGCAAGTTTGACTTGACCCAAATCCAAATCAAGTTTGACTTGACTTGGTTCCACTTCAAGTTAGACTTGACATGGGAGAAGAAATGGAGTCAAGTTTGACTTGACTAAATATGGAAAGTCCATAAAAGGCAAGTTTGACTTGACCCAAATCCACCTCAAGTTAGACTTGACTTAATGCCACATCATGGTGATGAATTGGCATGGAGCCAACCATTGATGATGCTCCACATCATCAAGAGCATTAAGTGTGGATGCCACCTCATCAAGGAAGATTAATGGTCAAGTTTGACTTGACCAAAAGGCCACCTCACCTTGACTTGACCAAGTGATGACTTGGCTTGGTATTTGACCAATGATGATGCTCCACATCATCTCCAAAGGTTGTAACCCCCCATTTGAATTTGAATTCAAATTGAAAGGGGGTTATGGCAGGCCACTTAATGGCCATTAATGGCCATTATGTGGCCGGCCACAATGAGAGAAAAAACCAAGTGTTGGTTCCATTTTTCTCATGGTGTGTCTTCTCTTCTTCCTCCTCCAAGTGTTGGTGCTCTTCTTCTTCTTCTCCTCTTGGCCGAACCCTTGAAAGGTGCTAGCACACCTAAAGGGTTTCCTCCATCCACTTTGTTCGCGTGGATACTTCTAGAGGGACGGCACTTGACGTCCTAGAGATCCGACATCCAAAAGGAGCGAGCGGGATTAAGCGGGGCACGCACCAAAGGTAAAATGGTTTATCCCTCTTTAGATCTAGGAGTAGATCGAGTTTTGAGCATGAAATGAATACGTGATTTTTGTTTCGGAATTTTTCTTCGCACGAGATCCATGGCTTTGGGTTCTCGGGGTTTCCGCGACGCGAAAAGGCGGTTTTCGCGGCCCGAAAAACCCAACAGTGGTATCAGAGCCACGTGCGAAGCACGTATTTATTTTTTTTGTATGGGATACAAAATTTAGAGTAGTTTATGATTCTGTAATTTTTCTAATTTTTAGGATTTTATGAGTATTTTTCTCGTAGAGGCGAAGCAACGAGTGCGAAGCACTTGTACACTTCGACCACCGAGAAAAACTTCTCCGAAACGGCAAGTTTCGCCCAAATAGATTTTGGGACAGCGGGTTAGGCACTGTTAGATCGCGATACGACACTCACGAAATTAATTTCGTGAGTAGGGGCGCCGCCCCTAACCCCGCAAGGGGCCTTGTCACGTGATTGTGCCCGAAACCCGCTTAACGGGACCGCCGTGGAGTTGTGACTCATAAAATTCGTAAAATACATAGAAAAATTAGATAAATTTCTGTAAAATACATAATTTTGAATTATGTACAGTAGTGTGATGGTCATGGCCCAAGACCCTATTTTAATTAGATTAAAATATGTGTGTAATTCATATTACGGCCTGCGTGCCGTTATTTGTGTTGTGTGTGTTGTATTGTGATTGCGACCTGCGTGTCGGCCTTTTATTTATTATTTCTGTTAAAATTAGTTTAAGACTCGAATGTAACTCGAGTATAAATTTTGTAATGTACAAAATTGAAGATGAAGGAAATTCTGGAGAAGACGGACTCGTGGGAAGCAAGCCGACAACACATGGGGTTCTGGAAGGAGGAGCTTGGAGAAGCTGCTGCCTAGACCCTAGGTTGACCAAAGGATCTTCTCATTGGCTTGAGAAGATCTTAGTAGGGCCATGACTAATCACACTTTAATTTTCTTGTATATTTTATTTTTGCTTATATGTATGTGATGCATGTTAGTATAGAATAGAATATACATGAGTGTATGTGATGCACATGTAATGTGGGAACCACATCTTGATGTGCACCTAATACACATTTAGGTTAAATTAGATTTAATAAATGCCTAAATACGATGCACATCATCGATTAGATTAGATCTAAATCGAAATCAACTCGTATATGCCTAACGAGCCTTGATACCCATCACTACCACGATCATATGCGATTGTTGAATCTGCCAAAGCAGAGCAATGCATTTAATCGTGGTGGGATGCGGAGGGACAACCTTGGTCCCGCCTATCACGCTTGGGTTAGATTGAGCTCAATTAGATTGAGTAACTAGTTAGCTCAATTGGATCGAGCCTAACTATAGGCATACTCCAATAGTTGGAAAGGTAGGACAAGATCGCATTTATCAATAGTCTTGGGCGATTTAGCCAAAGCTAACTCAAGATTATTCATAAATGTTAATTCTTGATCCTATAAACAAGAGTTGCATAGAGATGTAATTGGTAATTAGTACCTACCGATCATACTAAGTCTTGGGCGATTTAGCCAAAGCTAACTCAAGGCGTAGTATGATGTGGATCTTGACCTACGAGAATTATAGTTAGTTGGTGTGGATCTAGTAGTGTGGTTTTACCACATCTATGACTCGATTCTACCAAAGCCCTATAATTCAGTGGGAGCATCATTTAATTAAAGGCCTAGTTAAATGATAAATAAAATATGATACAATGGTGGATATTTATTTTCTGCATTTTATGTTGTAGATTACCATGTCAAACACGAACACTCTCTCTCTACGATCTGTTCTTGAGAAGGACAAGCTCCTAGGAGCTAATTTCCTGGACTGGTACAGGAATCTGAGGATAGTCCTCACGCAGGAACGTAAGCTGTACGTTCTGGAGCAAGCAGTTCCTGATGCACCACCAGCCTCTGCCGCTCGTAGTGTTAGAGATGCTCATCAGAAGCATCTAGATGACGCGTTAGACGTGTCATGCCTAATGCTATGCTGTATGTCTCCTGAGCTTCAGAAGCAACACGAGAAAATGAATGCTTTTGATATGATTGGCCATCTCAAGCAACTATATCAAGGGCAGGCAAGGCATGAGAGGTTTGAAGTGACTCAGGCCCTCTTTTCATGCAAGATGAAAGAGGGAACCCCTGTAGGAACTCACGCACTCCAAATGATTGGGTACGTCGAGAACCTCGAGAGGTTGGGGTTCCCTTTGGGCCAAGAGCTGGCTACCGATCTGATCCTGCAATCGTTGCCGGTGAGTTACCGTCAATTCGTCATGAACTACAACATGAACGAATTAGACAAACCACTGCCCGAGATACTCAACATGTTAAGAACTGCTGAGCCTAATCTCACCACTGCCAAGTCCAGTACCGTCCTAATGGTACAAAAGGGCAAGGGTAAGGGCAAGTGGAAGCCCAAAGGTAAGGGTAAGACCCAAACCAAGGGCAAAGCCAGCTCTTCAACACTCAAACCTAAAGGTGGGGTTGCTAAGGATGCTACCTGCTTCCACTGCGGTAAGACTGGGCATTGGAAGCGGAACTGCAAGGTATACCTGGAAGATCTGAAGAAGAAGAGAAGTGAGACTTCTACTTCAGGTATAAATGTTATAGAAGTCAACCTTTCTATTTCTACATCATGGGTATTAGATACTGGGTGTGCTTCTCACATTTGTACTAATGTGCAGGCGCTGAGAAATAGCAGGGCATTGGCCAAGGGCGAGGTGGACCTACGAGTAGGCAATGGAGCAAGGGTTGCTGCTGTTGCTATAGGGACTTACTTTCTATCTCTACCCTCTGGGCTTGTACTGGAATTGAATAACTGTTGTTATGTACCTGTACTAACAAAGAATATCATTTCAGTTTCATGTTTAGATAACAAAGGTTTTTCATTCATAATAAAGGACAAATGTTGTTCTGTTTATTTAAAGGATATGTTCTATTGTAGCGCACATCTGATGAATGCCTCTATATTCTAGACTTAGAGAGCCCTATCTATAACGTGAATACCAAGAGGTTGAGATCAAATGAGTTGAACCCAACCTATCTCTGGCACTGTCGCTTAGGCCACATAAATGAGAGTCGCTTGTCCCAGCTCCATAAGGATGGTTTGCTGGACTCATTTGATTTTGAGTCATATGAGACATGCGAGTCATGCCTTCTAGGCAAGATGACTAAGACTCCCTTTAGTGGACATAGCGAAAGAGCGACAGACTTGTTAGGACTCATACATAGTGATGTATGTGGCCCTTTCAATGTCGCTGCCAGAGGTGGTTACAGGTACTTCATCACATTTACTGATGACTTCAGTAGATATGGCTATGTGTATTTGATGACACATAAGTCAGAATCCTTTGAAAAGTTCAAAGA
The DNA here is from genome assembly GCA_024364735.1 of Boesenbergia rotunda. Lineage (NCBI taxonomy): Eukaryota > Viridiplantae > Streptophyta > Magnoliopsida > Zingiberales > Zingiberaceae > Boesenbergia > Boesenbergia rotunda. Next base: position 765,715 of record JAGFNQ010003157.1, on the reverse strand, counting down.
ATTCAGAAATGAAGTACAGAACCAACTTGGCAAGAGTATTAAGATACTTCGATCAGATCGAGGTGGAGAATACTTGAGCCATGAGTTTCGTGACTACCTAGCTGAGTGTGGGATTCTATCCCAACTCACTCCCCCTGGAACACCACAGTGGAATGGTGTATCCGAAAGGAGGAATCGTACCTTATTAGATATGGTACGATCTATGATGAGTCACGCAGATCTTCCTATATCCTTTTGGGGATATGCTCTAGACACGGCAGCGTTCACACTAAACCGTGTTCCATCAAAGGCTGTCATGAAGACACCATATACGATATGGACAGGGAGGAGTCCCAAGATGTCTTTCATGAGGGTTTGGGGTTGTGAGGCTTACGTACGACGTCAAGTCTCAGACAAACTGGGACCCAAATCTGATAAGTGTTATTTCATAGGGTATCCCAAGGAAACGAAGGGATACTACTTCTACATTCCTAGTCAGCACAAAGTGTTTGTTGCTAAGACTGGAGTATTTCTAGAAAGGGACTTTGTTTCTAGAAAGACTAGTGGGAGTACGTTCAGTCTTGAAGAAGTTCAAGACATGGACAATAGCACTGAAGCCTTGATGGAAGTTGAACAGGAACCACAAAGTGTGGTGGTTGATGAGGTTGTTGCACAAGAAGCTGTGGAACAACAACCTGTTCATGTAGACCTACCTCTTCGCAGGTCTGATAGGGTACGTCGTCAGCCTGAGAGATACTCATTTCTCTTGTCTGACCATGATGACGTTATGCTCGTTGAGAACGAGCCTACCTCCTATCAGGAAGCTGTGATGAGCCCAGATTCTGAGAAATGGCTAGAGGCCATGAGATCCGAGATGGATTCCATGTACACCAACCAAGTATGGACTTTGGTTGATCCACCTGAAGGGGTCAAACCCATTGGGTGTAAGTGGGTCTTTAAGAGAAAGACTGACATGGATGGACTTGTACATACCTATAAGGGTAGACTAGTAGCTAAAGGTTTCAAGCAAATTCATGGTATTGACTATGATGAAACTTTTTCTCCAGTCGCGATGTTCAAGTCCATTAGGATCTTGCTTGCTATTGCAGCATACCACGATTATGAGATCTGGCAGATGGACGTCAAAACTGCGTTTCTGAATGGAAACCTCCTCGAGGAAGTGTACATGACACAACCTGAGGGTTTTGTAGATCCAAAGCATACTGGTAGAGTATGCAAGCTGCATAAGTCCCTTTATGGACTAAAGCAAGCTTCTCGAAGCTGGAATCTTCGATTGATGATGCAATCAAACAGTTTGGTTTCATCAAGAATGAAGATGAACCTTGTGTCTACAAAAGGGTTAGTGGGAGCACAGTTGTCTTCCTTGTTTTGTATGTAGATGACATACTACTCATTGGGAATGACATTCCTTCACTACAGTCTGTGAAGACTTGGTTGGGGAATTCCTTCTCAATGAAAGACTTAGGTGAAGCAGCCTATATTCTAGGCATAAAGATCTATAGAGATAGATCTAAGAGATTGCTTGGCCTAAGTCAGAGTACATACATTGATACCGTTTTGCAACGGTTTGCCATGCAGAATTCCAAGAAGGGAAATCTGCCAGTGTCACATGGCGTGAGTCTTTCGAAGACTCAAGGTCCCTCTTCTAGAGAGGAGAGAGACCGCATGAGCAAGATCCCTTATGCCTCAGCCATAGGATCTATCATGTACGTCATGTTATGTACTCGTCCTGATGTCTCGTATGCTTTGAGCATGACGAGCAGATACCAGTCAGATCCAGGTGAACGTCACTGGATAGCAGTCAAGAATATTCTTAAGTACTTGAGAAGGACTAAAGAATATTTCTTGATATTTGGAGGCGAAGAGGAGCTAACTGTAAAAGGTTACAGTGATGCAAGCTTCCAAACTGACCAGGATGACTACAGATCGCAGTCAGGGTTCGTGTTTTGCTTAAATGGTGGCGCTGTCAGCTGGAAGAGTTCAAAGCAGGATACAGTTGCTGATTCTACAACAGAAGCTGAGTACATTGCTGCATCTGAGGCAGCAAAGGAGGCAGTTTGGATCCGCAAGTTCATTACTGAGCTTGGAGTGGTTCCTAGCATAGCCGACCCAGTACAGCTCTATTGTGACAACAATGGAGCTATTGCGCAGGCTAAGGAACCTCGTTCACACCAGCGGACCAAACACATACTACGGCGTTTCCATCTCATTCGAGAGATCATCGATCGAGGAGATGTGAAGATATGCAGAGTACCCACAGAGGCTAACATTGCAGATCCCTTGACCAAGGCTTTGGCACAGACCAAGCATGATGGTCACACTAGGTCATTGGGTATTAGATACTACAGTGATTGACACTAGTTCTAGTGGGAGATTGTTAGTGAGAGCCCTAGAGCCAATCATGTGATGGTTGTTGTATGGACTCATTGTATCATATTTCATATATATATATAAAGGCATTTGATTATGGTTATTATACTTACTTGTATTGGTGCCAAATAACTAAGTGTAATAACGTCCTTGGTAGTAGGTTCATATCTATATCAATCGATTGGTTGAATCGATAGTGAGATGATATAGAGAACACTACTCTTAATTATTCCTAGTCAAGTATTAACATTCAGGGACAATGTTAATGCATAGAGACTAGCATGTAGGTCAACACGATGACTTGATCTCACAAGTCATGGATATGAGATATCAAGTTGACACATGAGTATGCATTGGAGAATGTATACTGAATGACCCACCATGAGAAAGTATCATGGATCGTTATATGAGTGTCATATACTTTCTCATGTGACTATTAGTATGACTATTAGTCCTTAGACCTGAAGTCACCATAGTTCCCTACATAAGGAGTTATGTACTTTGGTTTCGTCAAACGTCACCCGTAACTGGGTGGACTATAAAGGCGATTACTGGGTATGTAACAAATTATGCGGAGGGATGTGAGTGATGTAGATGGGATCTATCCCTCCTATATGACGGGAGAGATATCATAGTCTTGATAGAGTGAGATCACTAAGTGCATGGCCATGCCCAAATAAGGCAATATGAGATATTGAGCTTATTTGATTATAGTGAGTCTACTTGGAGTTCAAGACACATAGATTGATTGGAGGATGACACGGTCTATGCTTCATAGAAGATCAATCTAGATATCGACGATAGAAGGACATTGTCACATATTATGAAAGTCATAATTAGTAGTCACATTGGTGATGTTGGATCTCAACATTCTTGTAACTTGGGTAGCAATGATGTGTTGCTAGATACCGCTCATTGCTTATGTTTCTAAGAGGTTAGAAGCATTGCCAACGTTACAAGAACCTATAGGGTCACACGCAAAGAACAAATAGATGGAGAAAAAATGAAGTCAAGTTTGACTTGGCTAAATATGGAAAGTCCATAAAAGGCAAGTTTGACTTGACCCAAATCCAAATCAAGTTTGACTTGACTTGGTTCCACTTCAAGTTAGACTTGACATGGGAGAAGAAATGGAGTCAAGTTTGACTTGACTAAATATGGAAAGTCCATAAAAGGCAAGTTTGACTTGACCCAAATCCACCTCAAGTTAGACTTGACTTAATGCCACATCATGGTGATGAATTGGCATGGAGCCAACCATTGATGATGCTCCACATCATCAAGAGCATTAAGTGTGGATGCCACCTCATCAAGGAAGATTAATGGTCAAGTTTGACTTGACCAAAAGGCCACCTCACCTTGACTTGACCAAGTGATGACTTGGCTTGGTATTTGACCAATGATGATGCTCCACATCATCTCCAAAGGTTGTAACCCCCCCATTTGAATTTGAATTCAAATTGAAAGGGGGTTATGGCAGGCCACTTAATGGCCATTAATGGCCATTATGGCCGGCCACTTAATGGCCATTAATGGCCATTATGTGGCCGGCCACAATGAGAGAAAAAACCAAGTGTTGGTTCCATTTTTCTGATAGTGGGTCTTCTCTTCTTCCTCCTCCAAGTGTTGGTGCTCTTCTTCTTCTTCTCCTCTTGGCCGAACCCTTGAAAGGTGCTAGCACACCTAAAGGGTTTCCTCCATCCACTTTGTTCGCGTGGATACTTCTAGAGGGACGGCACTTGACGTCCTAGAGATCCGACATCCAAAAGGAGCGAGCGGGATTAAGCGGGGCACGCACCAAAGGTAAAATGGTTTATCCCTCTTTAGATCTAGGAGTAGATCGAGTTTTGAGCATGAAATGAATACGTGATTTTTGTTTCGGAATTTTTTCTTCGCACGAGATCCATGGCTTTGGGTTCTCGGGGTTTCCGCGACGTGAAAAGGCGGTTTTCGCGGCCCGAAAAACCCAACAGAAAAGTCCTAGCTTGGAGGGCTAGGTGAAAAGTCCTAACTTGGACGGTTAGGTGAAAAGTCTCAACTTGGAGGGTTAGGTGAAAAATCCTAACTTAGAGGGCTAGGTATGGAAAAGGTCTAACTCAGAAGGGTTGGGTGAAAAGTCCTAGCTTGGAGGGCTAGGTGAAAAGTTCTAACTTGGAGGGTTAGGTGAAAAGTCCCAACTTGGAGGGTTAGGTAAAAATCCTAGCTTGGAGGGCTAGGTATGGAAAAGGTCTAACTCGGAAGGGTTGGGTGAAAAGTCCTAGCTTGGAGGGCTAGGTGAAAAGTCCTAACTTAGAGGGTTAGGTGAAAAGACCCAACTTGGAGGGTTAGATGGAAAAATCCTAGCTTGGAAGGCTAGGTCTGCGTCTCTGGATCGGTCTGGTGACCGATTAGGGAGGTTGGCACGCTGCTCCTTAGTCGATCGGTCTGGTGACCGATCCAGCGATGTCTGATCGGTCTGGTGACCAATCAGGGAGCAGGTTGTTGCCTTGTTGCTTGGCTCCTGATCGGTCCGGAGACCGATCAGGGAGCAGGCAGCTTCCTCACTGCCTCAGTCCTGATCGGTCTGGTGACCGATCAGGGAGTGAATAGTGAGTTGAGTTCCCCCGCAGATCAGCTCCTGAACGGTCCGATGACCGATCAAAGACTTAGGATCTGATTTCCGGGATTACTGTTCATCAGACCTGATCGGTCTGCCAACGAAGCGGTGGATCGGTCAGGTGACCGACCCACGAGCCCTGGATCGGTCCGATGACCGATCACTTTAATTCAAATTACATTGTCAGACGCTCTGATCGCGTCTGAGCATATCTGATACACTGCGCCTGATCTTTGATCCTTGATTTCTTGCTTGATATGCTGCTCTAACCCACTGATTAAGCTGTAGGTGACAGGGAAGGATTCAAACACTCAAGGAGAGTCAATGGTGGTCTTTCCTTGGAGCAGGTTTGTCTGTTTTCCATCCCAGGTTGCAACGGGCGCTGGCGCTGGCTGGAGCTGCTGTCTGGGGCTGATCTGAGGGAAGCTCAGGAGGTCCAGAAGGGCTCAGTGGTGGCTGGTGGTTGCAGGAGAGCAGCTGGAGACTGCTGTGGGATGGTGACCTGGAGCTGTGTGGAGAAGACTTAAGCGCCGGTTGCGAGAAGTCTTCAACAACGCTGCTAATCAGTATTGCTGTGAAGTTCTTGGGAGCTTGCTGCGTGCTTGTGATCTTGCTGTTCCATCATTCCTGAGCAAGATGTTGAGATCTGAGAAGCAACCACTCCTTGTTTGAGCACTTGGAGGATGGAACAAGAGGCTTGAAGTCCAACAGCGACAAGACACAGAGAAAGGGATTCTTGCGTGAGATCGTCGCTGGGTGGAGCTTGGAGAAGCCTGCTGTGTTCTTGTCTTTGCTAAGTGCTAAGTAAGATATTCCTTGTGTTTCATTGTGCTTAAAACTATATTCTTGATTAAAACGCGCTGTGGAGAGGTTTCTCCACCGAGAAGGAGGTTGTTGTCTATCCGGTGTTAACCGGGGCTTGATCTGCTGACGATCAAGGGATCGCCCACCTTAAGGGCACGCCAAGGAGTAGGGGCAAGCTATCCCCGAACCTTGTAAACCCTCCTTGTTAGCGATCTTGCTAGTGGTGTTAGTTTGTTTTGTTTCCTATTTTTTTCTGCATACTCTATTTTGATACTTCCGTTGTGCTACTAACAAAGTGAAGTGCAGAAATTGGATAAGTGTTTAAAGTCCAAGTGATTGGCTATATTCACACCCCCCCTCTCTAGCCATCCGGGTTCCAACAAGTGGTATCAGAGCTTGGGGCTCTGTTTTTGCGGATTAACAACTGAGAGCTATCTTCCATGGCGTTGAGAGAAGGCTTTAGCACCACCCGACCTCCTTTCTTTGATGGCGCTGATTTTCAATATTGGAGATCTAAGATGGAGTATTATTTGAAGATGAACATTACCACTTGGTTCACGGTGAAGGAGGGTTTCATCCCTCCAAAGGATGATGAAGGCAAGGAACTTGAATCATGGCGATGGATAGCCGAACAAACTCGGAAGAGTGAAGCCGACGCGAAGGCGGTTGTCACTCTACAATGCGGCATGAACAAAGACCAACTCATCAAGGTTGGTCCTTTCACAAGTGCAAAGGACTTATGGAACAAGCTCATTGAACTCCACGAGGGCACCCGAGACTCAAGAATCGCCAAGAGGGATTTGTTTCTCAACCAATTACAAAATCTCTCCATGAAGGAAAATGAATCAGTAAGTGAGCTTCATAGCCGGTTCAAGGAAGTCCTCAATGGGCTTCATTCGATTGATGAAAAGGTCGAGAATCGCGACCTTGTGAGGTATGTACTAAAAGCATTTCCAAGGAATGCTTTGTGGTCATCCATGGTGGATGCCTACAAAGTATCCAAGGACTTATCAATTGTTAAGCTAGATGATTTGTTTTGTGAAATGGAATTGCATGAAATGGCTAGCAAAGGCCCCAAGGAGAAGGGGATTGCTTTAGTTGCAGGGGACCGATCGAACAAGAAGAAGAAGGAGAAGAAAGTCTCTTCCTCTTCATCCTCTTCCGAATCCGAGTCCGATTCCGAAGAAGATGGCAGCGGCTCCTCATCCTCTGAGATGGCGAATTTTGTAAAAAGGATGATGAGAAGGGGTCGACGCTTCAAGGGTAAAGGTAATTCTAGTGAAGCTAAACTTGATAAGATTAATGCTTCTTGCTTTGAGTGTGGTAGGAAAGGGCATTTCAAGAATGAATGCCCAAAGCTAAAGAAGAAGGAGGAGAAATCCAAAAGGAAAGAAGAAAAATCCAAGAAGAAGAAGAAGGCCTTGAAGGCCACTTGGGATGAATCCTCCTCAAGTTCATCCGATGAAGAGAAGGAGGAGAAGAGCACAAGGCATGTGGCACTCATGGCATTGGGAGATCAAGAGAGCAGTGATGAATCTTCCAACTCCTCAAACACGGCTTCATCATCTTCGGATGATGAAGAGGTAACTTCTCCCGAACTTGAAAAATGTTATAGAGCAATTGCATGTTTAACCAATATGTTGAAGAAGTCAAAAAATAGGGTTAAATCATTGCAATTAGAAATTGAACAATTGAAGTTGTCTAGGGATGATAACATTGATGACTTACATGTTGAATTGTTAGAAGATGAGATTAAGTCATTAAAACTTGAGGTTGAACATTTGAAATCCTCTAAGGTTGAGGATGTAGATGACTTGCATGATGATTTGCTAGTAGAAGAAAACAAATCATTAAAGGGTGAAGTTGAGAAACTCAAGAATATTCTTGAGAAGTTCTCAACTAGCTCTAAGACACTAGACATAATCTTGAATGCTCAAAGGGCAGTCTACAATAGGGCCGGTATTGGTTACCGACCCAAAGAACCCTCATTCGTGTCTTTGATGTCTAGGACTGATATGAGACAATCTAGGACACCCAAGGTTCAAAAGAAAGTTGTCAAGGCATGGGTGCCTAAGTCTTGTTTAGTTGATGCTTTAGGTCCCAAGGTTTGGGTACCTAAAACTTCTATTTTTCGAATTGTGTAGGTTATGATTGAGGGGGAGCATCTATCAACTTGGTTTGTTGATAGTGGATGCTCCAAACACATGACCGGGGATAGATCATTGTTTACCACACTTCACAAGAAAAGTAGAGGTAATGTTTCATTTGGTAACAATGGTAGTCTTAAGGTCATAGGAATAGGAGACATTCAAATATCTGAATGTCTTAGAATTTCAAATGCCCTTCTAGTCAAGGGGATGACATTTAATCTCCTAAGTGTCAGTCAATTGTGTGACACGGGTTACACGATTGATTTTCAACCAAGTCAATGTCTAGTTAGACAACATGACACCTTGGACACGGTACTAGTAGGAACAAGAGTAGACAATATTTATCAAGTTTCATTTAAAAGTGCTACTAATGTTTCTGCTAAGTGTTTCATGTCAAAAGACGAAGAGTCCACCCTTTGGCACCGGAGACTTGCACATGTGAACATGAAGAGCATCCGGAAGTTGGCCAACAAGGGATTAGTTCGTGGCTTACCAAGCATCAAGTATGAAAAAGACAAACTTTGTGATGCATGTCAAATGGGTAAGCAAACAAAATCTGCACATAAAGGTAAAAGCGCTGTAAGTACATCTACCGCTTTAGATTTACTTCACATGGATCTATTTGAATGTAGTACTATCATATCATTGAATGGAAGTAGATATTGTTTTGTGATCATTGATGATTTCACTAGATATACATGGACTTACTTTTTAAAATATAAGGACCAAACCTTAGATGTTTTCATTTCTTTTTTGTAGAAGAGTTGAAAATGAAAAATCATCAACCATTAAGACAATTAGAAGTGATCATGGAGGTGAATTTCAAAACCAACGGTTTTTAGAATTTTGTCAAGATAGAGGTTATAGACATGAGTTCTCTACTCCTAGAACACCACAACAAAATGGTGTTGTAGAGAGGAAGAACCGTGTTCTACAAGAGGCTGCACGAAGCATGCTCAATTAGTACTCACTCCCGAGTTACTTATGGGCTGAAGCTGTAAATACAGCTTGCTATGTGCAAAACCGAGTTCTCATCCATAGGTTTTTGGGTAAGACTCCCCATGAACTTTGGTTTGGGAAACCACCTACGGTTAAACACCTTAGGGTGTTTGGTTGTAAGGTGTTCATCCTAAACACCAAGGATCATCTTGGGAAGTTCACGGCAAAGGCTGATGAAGGGATACTGGTCGGGTACTCCCTCGTTAGCAAAGCCTACCGAGTCTACAATAAGAAGTCTAGATTAGTTGAAGAATCTTCTGATGTTGTCTTTGAAGAAATTCCAAAAGTCAATGGACAACCAGAAGATGAGGTTCAACTCGAACTTAGGAGACTAAGTTTGAATGAGAGTCCAAATGTTGTTGATGGTGATGAATCCGATGACGGTGAGCCTAGACAACCCTTTGATCAGCCGGATCCTGAGGCTGAGCCGATGTCTAGTGAACCCATTCAAGAAGCACCACCAACACCAAGGCAAACTAGATTAGCCTCTAGTCATCCCCAAGACCAAATTGTTGGAGACATCCATCATGGGGTTAGAACTAGGTCATTCTTTAGGAATGAGGCTAATGAAGTTGCTTTAATTTCCGAAATTGAACCTAGAAAAATTGATGAAGCATTAAATGATCCCGATTGGATCATTGCAATGCAAGATGAACTAGGTCAATTCGAAAGGAGTCAAGTTTGGGACTTAGTCCCTAGACCTAAGAAGACCACCATCATTGGGACCAAATGAGTCTTCAAAAACAAATTGAACCATAAGGGAGAAATCATTAGAAACAAGGCACGCTTAGTAGCCAAGGGCTATAGTCAAGTTGAAGGTCTTGATTATGATGAGGCCTATGCTCCCGTGGCACGATTAGAGTCCATCCGATTGATGCTAGCATTTGCAGCACATCGTGGTTTCAAATTATATCAAATGGATGTCAAATCGGCTTTTCTAAATGGTTTAATTAGGGAAGAGGTCTATGTCGAACAACCTCCGAGGTTTGAGAGTACCGAATTCCCAAACCACGTGTTCAAGCTCAAAAAGGCACTTTATGGTCTTAAACAAGCACCCAGAGCTTGGTACGAGCAGTTGTCAACTTTTCTGATTGAAAAAGGCTTTGTAAGAGGCCAAATAGACCCTACACTATTTCTACGAAGAGATGGTGACAATATTTTTGTAGCCCAAGTATATGTCGATGACATAATTTGTGGCTCAAACAACAAGGGCTATTTAAATGAATTCATTGGACACATGGAGAGTGAATTTGAAATGAGTCTAGTGGGAGAGTTGACTTTCTTCCTTGGACTTGAAATCAAGCAAACTCGCGATAGTATCCATGTGCACCAATCGAAATACACACAAGAAATGCTTCAGAAATTCAATATGAGTGATTCAAAAGAGGTAACCACTCCCATGGCTACAAACACAAGATTAGACATTGATGAGAGTGGTAAACCCGTTGATTTGACTCAATATCGAAGCATGATAGGTAGTCTGTTATACCTCACAACTAGTTGACCTGATATTCTTTTCGCTGTGGGTATGTGCGCTAGGTATCAAGTCTGTGCCAAGGAATCTCATTTAATCGCTGTTAAGCGAATTTTGAGATATCTTAAAGGCATAATAGGAGTCGGTCTTTGGTACCCCCGTACCGAATCTTTTGATTTAATTGGCTATACCGATTCTGACTACGCTGGATGTAAGTTGGATAGGAAAAGCACAAGTGGGGGCTGCCAATTCCTAGGGTCATCTTTAGTTAGTTGGTCAAGTCAGAAGCAACATTGTGTTGCTCTCTCCACGACCGAAGCAGAATATATTGCCATGGGAGAGAGCGATTCACAATTGTTGTGGATGATTCACACTTTGGAGGACTATGGATTGAGTTACAAAAGTGTGCAAGTGTTGTGTGACATCATTAGCACAATTAACCTAACCAAGAATCCAGTCCATCATTCTAGGACCAAACATATTGAAGTACGTCACCACTTCATTAGGGATCATGTTGCTAGGGGAGATATTATACTCTCACATGTAGAGTCCAAGTCAAACCTCGCTGACATTTTCACTAAACCACTTCCCGAAAATGAGTTTAGTTTCTTAAGAAGGGAGTTGGGAATGTGTCGCACTTCATAGTTTCCATAATGCATTCAAAACCCTTCATGATAATTTCAAATTGTTGGGAAACAATTGGGTAACTTTAGGGACATCTCACACAAACTATAAGGTTTACCAAAACGTTTTTGTTTGCTAGAAATGGGGTGAGATGCTAGGATCAACTAAATTTCTCAAAATGTCAATGCATCCCTTGAGAAATTAAGTTGACGAGATAAAAATCACTTCGGTGACCAAGTATGGGGAAAACCAATGCACAGCATATGTGTATTTGGTTCCATGATCATACTTGGATATTCCAATCAAGGAAACTTGATTAGAAACTTGAATTTGGCACAATCTTGGTTAAAACTTGTTTGAATGATTGTTGATTGAGTTTGACTCCACTTGGATGGAGCAAAGTGTTTGTTCAAATCATAAGGATGTTTGATCCTTGTTTAGGGATCAATTTTAGTCAAGGAATCACTTCCAAGTTCGATATCTTTCATCAGATTCCTTCAAAAATCGTGTGAAAGTCTGAAACTGAATGTTTCAGATCGTATCAGGGAATTTCAGGAACCCTAATCAGTCACTGGATCGATCAGGCATAGCGCTGATCGGTCCCCGGACCGATCTGGATACCTCCTGAGTTGATCGGTCCACAGACCGATCAGAGGGATCAGTCGAGACTTTGCGGACTCTCGGCAAAATATTCTATGCTAGCCTGGATCGGTCCCCGGACCGATTTGGCACATTATAGTGATCGGTCCAGAGACCGATCAGGAGGGCTTCTCGAAAATCATCTGACCCTACTGTTCGCTTCCTGATCGATCAGCCGATCGATCAGGAGTCTGCCTGATCGGTCTCCCGACCGATCAGGACCAGGCCAGTCCGATCAGACCAGAGCCTGATCGGTCTGGATGCTATCAGATCGAACGGTGATCCATTCAACTGCATTAAAGTGCAGTTGGTGGACCGATCCACCAACCGTTTTAATCACGATTCTTTATATGAGTTCACATGATTACTTATATGAGTCCGATCAGGCCAGAGCCTGATTTGTCAGGATGTTGACTTATATGAGTTCACATGATTACTACTTATTTATATGCCTCATTCTTGCTTATGATGTCATGTTCATTTGATACATATGTTTGTATTACCATGCCCTACTCTTGTCATATGTGTTCATATGTTTATCAAAAATCAATCAAATCTTTATTGTTTTAGGATACCCCTAGGGTTGAGGGGGAGTTTAGTTAAACTTAACAGCCCCTCTAGACCCTTTTCGGTGTTCGACAAAGGGGGAGAGTGTTGGTTGGTTAAGTTTAGGATGATTATATTGTAGGGGGAGGATCTTGATTCCCCTATGATTCTGAAATTGAGAAATTGATTGAGTATCCCTAAACTTAAAATCGGATTGTCAAACAACAAAAAGGGGAAGATTGTTGATGCAGTCTGACCCTGATTGTTGTTTTGGTGTTGACATCGATTTTAGTTTAGGTTGATGGTTATGATGATTATGATTAAGTCCTGATCGGGGATTAGGTATGGTATGGAAAATCCTAGCTTGGAGGGCTAGGTGTTGGGAAATCCTAAGCTGGATGGTTAGGTATGGAAAATCCTAGCTTGGAGGGCTAGGTGTTGAAAAGTCCTAATTCGGAAGGGTTGGGTGAAAAGTCCTAGCTTGGAGGGCTAGGTGAAAAGTCCTAACTTGGAGGGTTAGGTGAAAAGTCCCAACTTGAAGGGTTAGGTGAAAAATCCTAGCTTGGAGGGCTAGGTATGGAAAAGGTCTAACTCAGAAGGGTTGGGTGAAAAGTCCTAACTTGGAGGGTTAGGTGAAAAGTCCCAACTTGGAGGGTTAGATGGAAAAATCCTAGCTTGGAAGGCTAGGTCTGCGTCCTTGGATCGGTCTGGTGATCGATCAGGGAGGTTGGCACGCTGCTCCTTAGTCGATCGGTCTGGTGACCGATCCAGCGATGTCTGATCGGTCTGGTGACCAATCAGGGAGCAGGCTGTTGCCTTGTTGCTTGGCTCCTGAACAGTGAGTTGAGTTCCCCCGCAGATCATCTCATGAACGGTCCGGTGAATGATCAAAGACTTAGGATCTGATTTCCGGGATTACTGTTCATCAGACCTGATCGGTCTGAGTGACCGATCAGACTTCACTCTGATCGGTCTGGTGACCGATCAGGCTTCACTCTGATCGGTCCGGTGATCAATCAGGCTTGTGTTGACGCGAGAGCTGGGAGTCCCAGCGAAGCGGTGGATCGGTCAGGTGACCGACCCACGACCCCTGGATCGGTCCGGTGACCGATCACTTTAATTCAAATTACATTGTCAGACGCTCTGATCGCGTCTGAGCATATCTGATACACTGCGCCTGATCTCTGATCCTTGATTTCTTGCTTGATATGCTGCTCTAACCCACTGATTAAGCTGCAGGTGACAGGGAAGGATTCAAACACTCAAGGAGAGTCAATGGTGGTCTTTCCTTGGAGCAGGTTTGTCTGTTTTGCATCCCAGGTTGCAACGGGCGCTGGCTGGAGCTACTGTCTGGGGCTGATCTGAGGGAAGCTCAGGAGGTCCAGAAGGGCTCAGTGGTGGCTGGTGGTTGCAGGAGAGCAGCTGGAGACTGCTGTGGGATGGTGACCTGGAGCTGTGTGGAGAAGACTTAAGCGCCGGTTGCGAGAAGTCTTCAACAACGCTGCTAATCAGCATTGCTGTGAAGTTCTTGGGGGCTTGCTGCGTGCTTGTGATCTTGTTGTTCCATCATTCCTGAGCAAGCTGTTGAGATCTGAGAAGCAACCACTCCTTGCTTGAGCACTTGGAGGAAGGAACAAGAGGCTTAAAGTCCAACAGCGAGAAGACACGGAGAAAGGGATCGTGCGTGAGATCATCGCTGGGTGGAGCTTGGAGAAGCCTGTTGTGTTCTTATCTTTGCTAAGTGCTAAGTAAGATCTTCCTTGTGTTTCATTGTGCTTAAAACTATATCCTTGATTGAAACGCGTTGTGGAGAGGTTTCTCCACCGAGAAGGAGGTTGCTGTCTATCCGGTGTTAACCGGGGCTTGATCTGCCGACGATCAAGAGATCGCCTACCTTAAGGGCACGCCAAGGATTAGGGGCAAGTTATCCCCGAACCTTGTAAACCCTCCTTGTTAGCGATCTTGCTAGTGGTGTTAGTTTGTTTTGTTTCCTGTTTTTTTTTCTGCATACTCTGTTTTCATACTTCCACTGTGCTACTAACAAAGTGAAGTGCAGAAATTGGATAAGTGTTTAAAGTCCAAGTGATTGGCTATATTCACCCCCCCCCCTCTCTAGCCATCCGGGTTCCAACAATTTGGATTTCTCAAAATCCATTATCAATAGTTAGAGTTGAGCTAGGAGATGGTATTTTTGGTGTCCAAACTTCTAATGATTATAAATTATGTTGTAATAGGAGATTTTTAGGTCTATGAGTGAGTTTTCACCAAAACCCACTGATGGACCTAGGATATTTGGATTTCTCAAAATCAAATAACAATAGTTAGAGTTGAGCTAGGAGATGGTATTTTTGGTGTCCAAACTTCTAATGATTATAAATTATGTTGCAATAGGAGATTTTTAGGTCTATGAGTGAGTTTTCACCAAAACCCACTGATGGACCTAGGATATTTGGATTTCTCAAAATCAAATAACAATAGTTAGAGTTGAGCTAGGAGATGGTATTTTTGGTGTTCAATCTTCTAATGATTATGAATTATGTTGCAATAAGAGTTTTCTAGGATGAATCAGTGGGTTTCGGTGAAAATCCACTGATGGACCTAGGATACTTGGATTTCTCCATACTTGATATCACTATTTAGAATTTACTTAGGAGATGTTATTTCTAATGTACAAACTTAGTACCAATAATTTTTAGTTATGTTCTCTAACCGTATCAGTTGGCACGCAAAGATTTATAAATATGACTGCATCTTGGGCAAAGTTAAAAGAAACTTCTCTTTTAACATGATTTTAAAAATATAAAGAGATAATTTTTTATATTTGATTAATTTAAATTAATATAATAAATAATATTTAATAAATATATTAATATATAAAAAACCTATCAAAACATGTGATTTCAGATTCAAACGCAAGGCTTGAAGTCATCCTAAGAGGTCTGAAGTCAAATAACTTCAGACCCTATAAATAATTAATTTAATAAATAATGATTAAATAAAAAAACATTTTTAAAATAAATGATTTCAGTGCCCTTCGGCCTGAAGTCATCTGACTTTAGGCCTACGCAGGGCCTGAAGTCGGATGACTTCAGGCCCTCCTACCGTGATTTCGTGCCCTGCGTTTGAATATGAAATTACGTGTTTTGATAGGTTTTTATATATTAATATATTTATTAAATATTATTTTTATATTTGATTATTAATAAAATATTTAATAAATTTATTAATAGGGTTTTTATTAATAAATTGCGTTTGAATATCTAAATTAATATAATAAATAATATTTAATAAATATATTAATATATAAAAAATCTATCAAAACACGTAATTTTATATTCAAACACAGAGTCCGAAATTACGGTAGGAGGGCCTGAAGTCAGATGACTTCGGGCCCAAGGGCAGTGAAATCATTTATTTTAAAAATATTTTTTATATTTAATTATTAATTATTAAATTAATTATTTATAAGGTCTGAAGTTATTTGACTTCAGACCCTCCTAGAATGACTTCAGGCCCTGCGTTTGAATCTGAAATCAAATGTTTTGATAGGTTTTTTTATATATTAATATATTTAATAAATATTATTTATTATATTAATTTAGATTAATCAAATATAAAAAATTATCTCTTTATATTTTTGAAATCATGTTGAAAGAGAGGTTTCTTTTAACTGTGCCCAAGATGTAGTCATATTTATACATCTTTGTGTGCCAACTGATACGGTTAGAGAACATAACTAAAAATTATTAGTACTAAGTTTGTACATCAGAAATAATATCTCCTAAGTAAATTCTAAATAGAGATATCAAGTATGGAAAAATCCAACCATCAGTGAGTTTTCACCGAAACCCACTGATTCATCCTAGAAAACTCCTATTACAACATAATTCATAATCATTAGAAGTTTGGACACCAAAAATATCATCTCCTAACTCAACTCTAACTATTGATATTGATTTTTGAGAAATCCAAATATCCTAGGTCCATCACTGAGTTTTGGTGAAAACTCACTCATAGACCTAAAAATCTCCTATTGCAACATAATTTATAATCATTAGAAGTTTGGACACCAAAAATACCATCTCCTAGCTCAACTCTAACTATTGATATTGGATTTTGAGAAATCCAAATATCCTAGGTCCATCAGTGGGTTTTAATGAAAACCCACTGATAGACCTAAAAATCTCCTATTGCAACATAATTTATAATCATTAGAAGTTTGGACACCAAAAATACCATCTCCTAGCTCAACTCTAACTAGAACTATTGGATTTTGAGAAATCCAAATATCCTAGGTCCATTAGTGGGTTTTGATGAAAATCCACTGATAGACCTAAAAATCTCCTATTGCAACATAAATTATAATCATTAGAAGTTTAGACACCAAAAATATCATCTCCTAGCTCAACTCTAACTAGAACTATTGATATTTTATTTAATTTACTTATATTTATCCAAGATTGTGTTCAAGCCTAAGAGGGCATGAACACAGATGTGTTCAGGCCCTCCTAGCGTGACTTCAGACCCTACGTTTCAATATAAAATTACGTGTTTTGATAGATTTTTTATATATTAATATATTTTTAAAATAGAAAAAAATTTTGAGTCCATGTCGGGCCTAAATCATCTAATTGTAGGCCCAACGTGGGCCTGAAATAAAAAATTTCAGGCCCACGCTGGGCCTGAAGTCTTTTGATTTCAGGCCCAGAGGCCTTTTTTTATATTAATATATATATATTAAATATTATTTAATATATTAATTTATATTAATCAAATATAAAAAATTATCTCTGTATATTTTTGAAATCACGTTGGATGAGATAATTTTTTAATTGAAATATTTTTTTGATTTTTACCTTACGTTTTTTAGCCGATTCCATAATATATTATTTTAAAATAAAAAGTCTGAAAAATCATGTTCAGATGTCTCAGAATTCGTTACTGAGAAAGAGAAAGAGAAAGACATGCAATACTTGGCAAGAGGGATATAAGAGGAAGTTCACTAAAATAAGTGCGCTCTTTGGTAACAATGAAACCATGATACGCCTTTTGGTAAATACCAATTCTTGGGTACGCCCTTTGGTAAAAAGTCGATGGGGTTTAATATAGTAATTTAATAGGTTTGGGTGGTCATGTAGTTGGGGGCACCAACACTGACTGAATAAGCACTATAAATTTTCGTTTCATATTAAAACGAGAGGATGATTCTCGTGGAGTTTATTCTTTATGAGAAAAAAATATCCATCCACTTAGGAGGCCACTATATGTTTTTACTTACCTATATCTTGTCATGGGATCGACGACACTGAATCGTTTGGGATAAGCGAAATCATTTTTTCCCACACAAATTTGAGCATCGGTCCAACGTTCTTTCTTACCTTGTTTTAGGTTATTTACCATCTAGTTAAGAAACCTTCAAGGTGACTCAATTTCTCAAAGGGAGCGCCCAAATTTTGATATTGCCCAAAAGACACATCGAGAATTGAGAATGCCCAAAAGACAAAGCTAACAGTTTCGGTATAGGGATCTCACCATGATAATGCAACAGCAGAAATCCATCCCAACATAAAGAAGGATGACGTCAAGGCATTCCCCTAGATTTCTTTTTGTAGCATTGTGATTTCCTGCGGAGAATAACAAATATTAAAGAGTTCGTCGGGAGTTGCCTCGACGAGACTACTCCAATGCCTAAGTTAACATGGAGGTTTTATCGTAGAAGGTAGAAGAATAAAAAAATATAGATAGAAAAAATCCCTTTACCTTCTCTTTCTATTACTTTTATAGAGAGAAACCCCTAGAAACATTTTTCATTAAAGAGTTATTGTCATTAAAGGATCATTAAGGGGTTTTGTTGTAACCACATTGCCCTTTAATTTGAGTAATTGTTGCATGCTAAGGGCTTGAGAGGTGCACGGGTTGACAACTCAGATAGACTCGAAAGTCAGACCTCTCAGAAGATGGGTTCCTGTCTCATAATCCCTACGTTAACCAAGTCTTAGAGAATGCCACTCGAACTCCTTGTTGATCGGTCAACAACTCAGATCGGCTCGGAAGTCAGACCTCTCAGAAGTTGGGATCATGCCACATAATACCTATGTTGACCAAGTCCTCGAGAATGCCACCCGGATTCCTTGTTGACCGAGTCAAGGGCCCGCCACATGGACCCTTACTTACTATATGTATCACAAGTATCCCTTCCAAGTCTAGTCGAAGAAGGGTGTAAGTTGACCGACTGGACAAGTATTCTGCTCAATTGCGAAAATGGTCCATGTGGTTGAGTACCTGAAAGTATAACTGGTGTGACAATAATTAATCGAAGTTTGTTAAGACTTAAGAGAGAAATCAATCCATGACTGAGTCCTAGCAGGAGGAATAGGTCGATTCATGATTATGTTCTAGCCGAGTGAGAATAATAAACTCGATCTCACAACTCTTGAATACTCATAGAGTCGGAGAGAGAATAGCTTGATCCATGACTATGTCCAAGTCATGAGAGAATAATAATGGTCTATCTCACAACCCTCGAGTACCCATGGAGTCAGAGAGAGAATGACTTGATCCGCGACTATGTCTAAGTCAGGAGAGAATAATAAACTCGATCTCACTGAGATAATAGCGTGATTCCTCGACTCCCGAATGCCCACAGAATCAGAGAGAGAATACGATAAGACTGACCTGTAGGAATCTATAGGCAAAAATATTTAAAAATCACAGCAGAAATAATATATCCCACGAGCGATCTATGCGAAAGAAAAATCATACAAAGTTAATTTACAAATTTCTATCGTATAGGTATACCTTTGGTGCGTGTTCTTCGCTTATCATGTGTTAAATCCGACACTTTTGATAGGTCCGGAAATTTTCGGAGAATTACCGGATAGGTTCCGGGGCTTCCGAATCCTTGGACATAAATTTAGGGATCAAAAGTTAATAAGACAAACAATTACAAGGACTAAAATGTAATTAGGTTTAAAACTAGGGGCAGACTTGCGATTTGTGTGTAAACTGCTGGACTAAACTGCAAAAAGCCACCATTAAAAGCCGATTAGGGCTTTGTTTCAGCCACACATATTCGCCTCCTTCGTATTCTCCTTCGCCTGCACACCCTCCGCTGCCGATCGAAGCCGCCGCCTCGATCTGCCGGTCCACCACTCCGGCGACTGGCGAATCACACACTTGGGTCGGGTGATCGACTGGGTTCCGACTTCTTCGATTTCCAGATCCCCTCGCGAGCGCGAGCAACGGATTCACCACAGACGTTTTGGGGCGCTGCGGGGGTCAAGTCGGCCGACGACACTCTCTCGTGAACTAGCCATAAGAGAAGCCCTTCTTCCTCGGTTTTCTTCTCCTCGCTTGCGAGCCCTAAACGGCAGCCGACGCCTTCCTTTCCTCCTCTTCGCTTGCCGCAGCCACACCCGATTGTCTTCTCCCCTTCCCGCGAGTCACAGGTAAGGATCCCTATCTATGCTTAAACTTGGATGAGTCCTAGAGTTGGATTCGATAGTTTGAATCTATCAAAATAGGTTTTGGGTGGTAAGCTTGATTGAGGATTGATAATTGGATGTGTTGTAGAATTGTTCCGGCGCTGCCAGCTTGATTTAATTAGAGGATTGGTACATTGTAGTCGTGCCACTTCACCTGGTAAGTGTTTGTGTTCCTTGTGTTGTGATCAAATTTGTGGGCTAATGTTGTTGTCTTTGATCTGTAATTGGGGCTTGTGATGTGTGACCGTGGTGACTGAAATTTTGATCTATGTTGTTTAATTCTTTATCAGTGGGATTGAGGTGTAAGATTAGATCAGTGG
This sequence comes from Boesenbergia rotunda, assembly GCA_024364735.1. Lineage (NCBI taxonomy): Eukaryota > Viridiplantae > Streptophyta > Magnoliopsida > Zingiberales > Zingiberaceae > Boesenbergia > Boesenbergia rotunda. The sequence continues at coordinate 745,709 of JAGFNQ010003157.1, read as the reverse complement.
TTGTTCTTTAAATCTTGGATACATTAGATTAGGTTAAGATTGGGTCAGCATGAGGCTTAACCCTAATAATCTACAGGTGGTGAATGCGAAATTAGGATTGAGCCTAATTCTAATTACATGGGGTAATTAGGAACCTTCTATTTAATTAAAGGAAATTAAATAGAAAGAAATGGATTTGGTTAACCCTTAAACAAATTAGGGATTAATTAGCTAGTTGTTATTTTGTAATAGCTAATTAAATCTATCCCTGATACAGGGACTTGATTTGCTTTACGGTTGCGGATTATATTGGACGGGGTGGTTCTCCCCTTTCGATACGGACTACTACTCTTGGAGGCGGGTACCCTTTGACTTATCTCTTTTGATATTGTCATGTGATTATGCATAGACTGTTATAGATAGCAGTAAGATTATACGCTATCCCTGTTTATTATGCCTGTTCTGGATACTTGTTATTTATCCCTGGTTATTATGCCTGTTCTGGATACTTGTTGGTTATCCCTGTTTATTATGTCAATCCTAGATACCTGTGGTTTATCCCTGAGTTACTATGTTGTAGTTCCATACAGTCTCAGGTATTGTCATATCTATATGTATGCTTAGAGATCGTGTTGTATCCCCTGTCTTTGACCTTGAGGGATCTGTAGTTTTTAGCCAGTATACCTTGTAGGTTACCTGTATTTCCTGTTGTAGGATTTCAGACTGAGACTTAGTATACTGAGGACTTGGGGAGGGAGGTATATGTATCTATCATACACCATCCTTGCATTGTTGCATGCCGGCGATCAGCGACTCCCTTGTGGTTGAGCCTAATCGTCTTCCGGCACATGATATGCACACACGGCCACTCATGGGTTAGTGGATACCGCTGGGTGTGTGCATTTGCTCTGTATTGCTCCGCTCGTCCGCTCAGGGATAGTGGTTTCAGAGCGTGGTAGCAAGCAGGGATCCCTTCTCTACCCATAGACCAGAGAAGATGAGAGAGATATCTCCCCCATATATACATGGGGCGGAGCGATAGCTCCACCAGCATCCTGTCCACTCGGTCACTCAGGAGCAGTGATGGCAGAGTGCGGACAGTGTCACAGCTCTACTCCACTCGGCCGACACAGTATCGCCTGTCTCGGTGGCTTGACTGGAGTTAGGGGGTGACCATGGCATTGCACCATGTGCATATTTTGCATCGTGCATTGTTTGCTGCACTTGATTGCTGCACTTGTTTGACATGCATATTTTGAAGACTTGTTATCTGTGATTATATATCTATTGGAGTTCCTTTGGTATTTATTACCCTCTTTCCAGGTTAGATGGATTCAGGTATGTACTTACCCAGTATTTTCAGTTCCAGTCTTTCCCTATTGTTGTTATGAGACTGTATTAGCTGAACTCTTGTTGTTAGTATAACTTTCTATGCATATCTGTTGGGTATTCGCTGAGCTATGGACTCACCCCGTTGCCATACATTTTATTTCAGGTTGATGCCTGCCAGGAGATCCCTAGCAGCCAGTCCCCAGCTCCAGAGGAGCTCTGCTTGGTTTTACTTTACGTTGTTTTGGTTATGGACCTTGTAGTATACATTTTGCTTCCGTTGCCAGGTTTCGAACATGTATTCATGTTTTATTCGATGGTATTGTACTTTTGAGTCCTATGTTGGACTTCGTGGGGTTTTGGCTTTGTTCCTGCCCCCTGGCAGCTCAGGTGAGATCGTATTTTGGTTTTACGATAGTTATAGTCTTATAACTGCTATTTCTGCATGGATTGGAGGCCTGAGGCCATTTAACTGCGTGGTTGTGAAATATTTATCTGTGTGGTTGTGTAAATTGTCCGCCGGAGAGGGGAGGTGCTGTCCGATTTTATATTGGAATAGCGGCTCCTGGGTCTCGGGGCGTGACATCATGCTTGTCTGAGGTGTGCTGGATCTCTTGCACGTTCAAGTGTCCGTTCCTCTATGCGTATCCACATGAACATGATCTCTCAAGTTTCGGAGAAGAATCTCCTTTGTGGTGCTAGCCACAAGAGGAGATTTACAAAGCAAAAAGGAGAGGAAGAAGAGGGGATTTCGGCCAAGAGAAGGAAGGGAAGGAAAAATGATAAGTTTTTCATTCAAATGACAAGAAAGACTCTTTTATACTCATCCCATGAATATGAAGAGTTTTTGTCCTTTTAGCTTCCCTCCATTAATGCTAATAAAAACTTACTTAGAGCACATTTTCTCATGTGACTCTTTAACTTCTCTTCATCCAATGAAGAGAAACTTTTCATCTTCCTCTATTATTAATTTATTAAACATTTAAATAAATTAATATCTCATTCAACTGTGGTTGAGTCTAATCTAAATGAGTAGAACTCAAATTAGATCTCAATCTCATAATCCAATTGGATTCACTTGAGTCTAACTTAATTAATTTAATTCGGATCAAATCTTAGTCAAACTAAGATTAATTAATTTCTGAAGCATTGTATCCTTAGTGTGTGGCCCAATAGGTTCTCGTAACGTTAGCAATGTGTCTCAACCACTTTAGACAATGAGCGACATCTAGCAATGCATCATTGCTACCCAAGTGACGAGAAAGTCGAGATCCGACTTAACCTTCGTGACTATGACAATGTATGACATTGTCCTTCCATTCTCGATATCTAGATTTACCAATGAGGCATAGACCGTGTCATACTCGATCAATCTTTGTGTTTCTTGATCCCCGAGTAGACTCACTCAAACAAATGAGATTAATATCTCATATTGACTCATTTAAGCATGATCATGTGTTTTAGTAGTCCTACTCGATCAAGGGGCCCACAAATATCACTCCCATCATATGGAAGAGATAGATCCCATCTACATCACTCACATCCCTCCACATAATTCATTATATATCCAATGATCACCTTTATAGTCCACCCTGTTACGGGTGATGTTTGACGATACCAAAGTACATAACTTCTTATGTAGGGAATCGTAGTGACTTCAGGTCTAAGGATTATTCATACTAATAGTCACATGAGAATGTTTATGACACTCATTTGACACTCCACATAATTCATTATATATCCAATGATCACCTTTATAGTCCACCCTGTTACGGGTGACGTTTGACGATACCAAAGTACATAACTTCTTATGTAGGGAACCGTAGTGACTTCAGGTCTAAGGACTATTCATACTAATAGTCACATGAGAAAGTTTATGACACTCATTTGATAATCTAAGAAACTTTCTCATAGCGGGTCAATATAGTACACATTCTATAATGTATACTCATGTGCCAACTTGATATCCTATATTCATGACTTGTGAGCTCAAGTCATCAATTGACCTACATGCTAGTCTCCATGCATTAATATTATCCTTGAATATTAATGCTTAACTAGGAATGGTTTAATGTAGTGTTCTCTACATCATCTCACTATCGATTCAACCAATCGATATGATGTAGATAAGAACCTACTATATAAGGACATTATTATTGTAACGCCCCAAAATTTCCATTTTTAGTTCTTAAAGTCCTTAGAATTATTTAAAAATGGTTTAGAAATATTCTAGATATTTTTAGGGATTTTTAGAATATTTTTATGGAATTTTCCGAGTTCGTTTAGTATTTTAAAAAGGAAGAAAAAAAAGAAAGGAAAAAAAAAACCAAAAACCACTTAAGGGCAGCTGGTGGTTCGAACCCGCGACCAGCGCAAGACAAGGCAAGCGCGCGACCAGCCAGGCTAGGGTATCAAGCACAACAAGGGATGGAGAGAAGTATATTTAAGGGGTAGTTAGGTCGATCCGCCCCATAGGTATAAATAGATGATTAAAGAGAGAAGTTTTATTTTCTCTCAAACCCTCTCCCTCTCCCAAGTTGCGCCGACCCCTCTCCCTCTCCTCTCTTGTGCGCACGCCACACCAAGCCCTAGAGGGCCGGCCAAAGCTCTTCTCCAAGAGATATTCCTATATTCGGGATCCCCGCGACGAGAGGAACACGTAGGCGTGAAGAATTCTCCGAGATCTCAAGTTTCTCCCGAGCTCTAGACGTCAATCTTGGTTGTAAGTCCAAGATATCAATGTAAGTACTGCTCACCTGCAGTAAGAGGCGGTTTTTCCGCAAGAATTCCTCTTAAAAGTTTTTAAAAGAGATATTTCCTTTTTGTTTGAGTTTTTGCATGTGATCTTAGTTCATTATATGCATATATATGTTTGATTAAGTACCCTATGTGAGTTTAGGGTCCAAGAAAAGCTATGAGAAAAGAAAAGAGAAGATAAAGATAAGAAAAGAAAAGGCCAAGGCCTTAAGAAATCCCCAAAAGTCAAGACTTAGGGATTTTAGCACGCAAGGTGCTCGAGAAAATGCCAAGGCATTTACAGATAAGAAAGAAAAGAAAGAAAAGCTATTTTATTTTATAAGGCCAGTACCCGGCGTCCAAGGGCGTCGTTAAAGAAATCCAGGTGTCCAATTCCAAGGTCTTGGCCCTGGTAGACCAAGGTCTGCTCTATTAGGATTGGTGGCTCGCTACCCCAACCTTTTAGGGAACGCGCATATGAGATGGTACTTACGTCTTCAGTGGATCCAAGTGATTATTATTTTCAAGTATATGCTTTAGCAAAGTTTCGAAAGTTAAAGAAAGTTTTCAAAAGTTAAAGAATAGCTAAAGTTTCAAGTTGAGCCAAGAAAAGTAAATTGAGATTTATTATTGCTTGAGTATGCATGTTTTGAGTTATACATGTTCTTAGTTTTCTTTCGAGCATATTAGCATCTCATATGATTTTCATATTGTTCTAGAAGCATGTTTGCACATTTCGAGATTTTGTGAGCTAGATAGTACTTACTAAGCTTTTTGCTTACTAGTTGCATTTCCTCTTATTGCAGATAAAGGTAAAGGCAAGCAATTCTGAAGGAAGACGACGAGGCGGTGCTGAGTAAAGTGTGTGTGGTGGCTGATTATGGAGAGATCTTTGGCACAAGACAATTTAGTTATTTAATTCACAATGTTATAGTTCATTTGAATTTCAAGTTCTTGTTTTATGGAGTTTAGCGAACATTTAAGTTTTGGATAGTTTTACATACTCAATTTCCTAGAGTAAAGATTCCATGTCATTTCTTTTAGCCTATATATTCTTATGATTGCATCGGATAAGTAGAATTGTGAGTAGTTGGAGATATTGATACTTTGTTAGAGAAATAGATGCATGTGACAAGATAGTATCAATTTCTTCTTTGAATTAAGTTTCATTGCTTAAATATGTTTAGAAAAGTTGCATTCACATTTCATAATGCTTTAGCAAGGTCATAGAACATGTATTTGGTGTTATGGATGTATAGAAGTCAAGATTGGTACAAACTTTAGTGTTAAAGTTCATATAACTTGAATAGTTTATTTTCTTCCGCAAAAGTCCAAATTTCAAGTTTATGGATTCGTTTTGATTGGCTAAACTCATTTGAAAACTGTCATAGAGTGTAGAAATGGTGTCATGATTCCATATGGCTCGAAATTATAGGTTTGGAGGAGCTGTGAAGCAACTGCCGAAACCTGAGTTTTCTGAATTCAGGCCTACCAGTCGACTGATGCAGTATCAGTCGACTGATACCCGATTGTGGTGTTGGGCGAGGCAAGCTTCAAAGTGTACCATTTGCGATCTTTTGAGATAGAAAGTGTGATATGTTATTATGCATGATTGCTTAAGTTAGAATATAATTGTTAGATGAATTTAAAAGTTTAAAAAAAAAGATTTTCGGATTTTTAGTCATGTATCAAAAGGTGAGAAGTAGAGAGAAGTAACGATCCGTCTGAAGCAGAGAAGGCGGGTCGCTACAGGTGGTATCAGAGCAGTTCCCATTCTCCAGCATCACACACACATCAGCATCAACCTTGCCGTCTTCAAGTAAGAAAGCTTTAAGTTTCAGTTTTTTTTTTATTTGCTCCTTTATTTAATTGCAGTACAGAGAAATGCTTAAGTACTACTCACATGTGCATAGAACAAGGAAGCATGTTTAATCCCTTAGTATCACGGAATCATGTTTAATCCCTAGAATGGATATCAGATTTCTAAGTAAGAAGACCAGTTTATACCTAGAGATGTAGTAGTGATTTCTTGTTCCTTTTATGCATTATTAGATGGCAAGAAGAGGCCGAGCTCCTAATGCTAATAACAGAACTCCAGTTCAAGATAACAGTGAGCCTGGCACAGAACAGCCAAACCTGATGGCAGTCATTGCTCAAATGCAAGCTCAGATTACAGAACAACAGAAGACCATCGCCACACTGATGGCGAATCAGCACCCAGTGCCCCCTACACCACCCACAGCAGGAGTGGGAACTCCAGTAGTGGCTGAAGTTCCACCAGTCCCACAAGAGACCCCTGCGGTGAACCGAAGACAAGAAGCATACCTCGTCCAGTGGCAGAGGCTGAAACCCGAAAGCTTCTCAGGCACGACTGAGCCCTGGGATGCCCAGGCTTGGTTCAAGACTTTAGAGAGCATAATGGAGCTTCTTGACTGGCCAGAGGTTGAGAAGGTCAAATGTGCCTCCTTCTGCCTAACTGGAGATGCTCGTATGTGGTGGGAGCGAGTCAAGAGTAAGAAGATAGTCAACCAGATGAGCTGGGCAGATTTTGAGCACGAGTTCTATGAGGAATTTTTCCACATGAAGGTTACCAACAAGCACTTCGAGGACTTCATGGAGTTCAGACAGGGTAGCCTACCAGTGGGAGAAGCAGTCGCAAAGTTCAACAGACTAGCTCGCCTCTGCCCAGAGCTAGTCAGCACAGAGAAGGAGCGAGTCAGACTGATGCTCCGCATGCTGAACCCTGAGATAGCACTCAACGTGAACAGCGGGATGCACCGACCCCAGACCAGCGAGGAGTTGGTCAGTAGTGCTCTAATCTCAGAGCACTACCTGAATAGCATCAAGGCACAGCAAGCACAGCAGAAGCCAGTCCTGATTGAGAACAAGACAATAGGAGGCCAGAAGCCTCAGCCAAATAGCCAGAACTGGAAGAACAAGAACCACAAAAGGAAGCAGTGGCCTGGCAGCCAGAAAGGAAAACCAGAGAATAAGCAAGCTAGGTATCCACCTTGTCCTAAGTGTGGGAGGAACCATTCAGGAACATGCCTTTTGGGTGTAACTGGATGCTATTCATGTGGACAAGAGGGACACAGATCCAGAGACTGCCCAAACAAGTTTAAAGTACTTCCTCAGCAGTCCGTACAGTATGGAGGCAAGCCCCAGTTACATTACATGCCTACTATGCTGGAGGGACCTCAGATCAGTCAGGGAGGATTGGAAGCAGCACCAGTTCCAACCAATGCCAGAGTCTTTTCCCTCACAAAGGAAGAAGCTGCCAGCGCCTCCACGGTCGTAACAGGTCAAATAGTTATTTTTCAGCATTTAGCTACTACACTGTTTGACACTGGGGCGACCCATTCTTTCGTATCAGTACCTTTTGCTAGTAAGTTACAGGTGCCTACAGAGAGTTGGGAGTCCAGATTCCTGACAACTCTCCCTTCAGGGGAAATCATGGAATCCACCCAGCGGCTCCGGGCTGTGCCAATCAAGATTTCAGACCGAGAGCTACATGTCGATCTGATAGTCCTTGCGATGCAGGACTTCGACATCATATTGGGCATGGATTTCCTCAGTAAGTACAGCGCTTCAGTGGACTGCCGTAGAAGGAAGGTGGTTTTCAGCCCAGAAGGGGAACCACCCTTCGAGTTTCAAGGAGCCCCAAGGAGGAAGACTCAGAAATTTCTCTCAGCCTTGGCAGCCCACCAGATGCTAGAGCAAGGGTGTGCTGGTTTTCTAGCACACATAGTGGAATCAGAAGCAAAGGAAGAACTCAAGCAGGAGAATGTACGGGTAGTCTGTGAATATCCAGAAGTGTTCCCAGAAGAATTGCCTGGACTACCTCCCAACCGAGAAGTGGAATTCGAGATCGAGCTAGTGCCCGGTACTGGTCCGGTCTCGAAAGCCCCATATCGTATGTCTCCAGCAGAGTTAAAGGAATTACAAGAGCAACTCCAGGAGCTACTAGACAAGGGCTTCATTCGCCCGAGTCATTCACCCTGGGGAGCTCCTGTACTTTTCGTGAAGAAGAAGGATGGGTCTATGCGTCTGTGCATAGACTACAGAGCTCTGAACAAGGTAACCATCAAGAACAAGTACCCCCTTCCTAGAATAGATGACTTATTTGATCAACTCAAAGGGGCTACAGTGTTCTCGAAGATAGATCTGCGTTCTGGGTATCATCAGCTGAAGGTTAAAGAAAGTGACATCCCCAGGACGGCTTTCAGGACAAGATACGGCCACTATGAATTTGTAGTAATGCCTTTTGGAGTAACCAATGCTCCAGCAGTCTTCATGGAGCTGATGAACCACATCTTCAGGGAGTATCTCGATAAATTCGTCATTGTATTTATTGATGATATTCTCATATACTCACAGACTCCAGANATTCAGGAAACATGCCTTTTGGGTGTAACTGGATGCTATTCATGTGGACAAGAGGGACACAGATCCAGAGACTGCCCAAACAAGTTTAAAGTACTTCCTCAGCAGTCCGTACAGTATGGAGGCAAGCCCCAGTTACATTACATGCCTACTATGCTGGAGGGACCTCAGATCAGTCAGGGAGGATTGGAAGCAGCACCAGTTCCAACCAATGCCAGAGTCTTTTCCCTCACAAGGAAGAAGCTGCCAGCGCCTCCACGGTCGTAACAGGTCAAATAGTTATTTTTCAGCATTTAGCTACTACACTGTTTGACACTGGGGCGACCCATTCTTTCGTATCAGTACCTTTTGCTAGTAAGTTACAGGTGCCTACAGAGAGTTGGGAGTCCAGATTCCTGACAACTCTCCCTTCAGGGGAAATCATGGAATCCACCCAGCGGCTCCGGGCTGTGCCAATCAAGATTTCAGACCGAGAGCTACATGTCGATCTGATAGTCCTTGCGATGCAGGACTTCGACATCATATTGGGCATGGATTTCCTCAGTAAGTACAGCGCTTCAGTGGACTGCCGTAGAAGGAAGGTGGTTTTCAGCCCAGAAGGGGAACCACCATTCGAGTTTCAAGGAGCCCCAAGGAGGAAGACTCAGAAATTTCTCTCAGCCTTGGCAGCCCACCAGATGCTAGAGCAAGGGTGTGCTGGTTTTCTAGCACACATAGTGGAATCAGAAGCAAAGGAAGAACTCAAGCAGGAGAATGTACGGGTAGTCTGTGAATATCCAGAAGTGTTCCCAGAAGAATTGCCTGGACTACCTCCCAACCGAGAAGTGGAATTCGAGATCGAGCTAGTGCCCGGTACCGGTCCGGTCTCGAAAGCCCCATATCGTATGTCTCCAGCAGAGTTAAAGGAATTACAAGAGCAACTCCAGGAGCTACTAGACAAGGGCTTCATTCGCCCGAGTCATTCACCCTGGGGAGCTCCTGTACTTTTCGTGAAGAAGAAGGATGGGTCTATGCGTCTGTGCATAGACTACAGAGCTCTGAACAAGGTAACCATCAAGAACAAGTACCCCCTTCCTAGAATAGATGATTTATTTGATCAACTCAAAGGGGCTACAGTGTTCTCGAAGATAGATCTGCGTTCTGGGTATCATCAGCTGAAGGTTAAAGAAAGTGACATCCCCAGGACGGCTTTCAGGACAAGATACGGCCACTATGAATTTGTAGTAATGCCTTTTGGAGTAACCAATGCTCCAGCAGTCTTCATGGAGCTGATGAACCACATCTTCAGGGAGTATCTCGATAAATTCGTCATTGTATTTATTGATGATATTCTCATATACTCACAGACTCCAGAGGACCATGCTACACACTTGAGGATAGTGCTGCAGATCCTTCAGCAGGAGAAGCTCTATGCAAAATTCTCAAAGTGTGAGTTTTGGCTAGATCAGGTGACCTTCCTAGGTCACATTGTATCCAAAGAAGGCATTCAAGTTGATCCAGCCAAGATAGAAGCAGTCAGCAACTGGTGTAGACCCAAGAATGCCAGTGAGATCAGAAGCTTCTTAGGCCTGGCAGGATATTACAGAAAATTTGTGGAGGACTTTTCCAGGATAGCCTCTCCACTCACAGCCTTGACCAGAAAGAACAAGAAGTTTGAATGGTCAGATAAATGCGAGCACAGTTTTCTAGAGCTGAAGAAGAGACTGACCAGTGCTCCCATCCTGACTGTTCCAGAGAGTGACAAGGCCTTTGACATCTACAGTGATGCATCCAAGATGGGCCTTGGAGCTGTCCTCATGCAAGACGGTAAAGTAATAGCATATGCCTCCAGACAGCTCAAGGACTATGAGAAGAATTACCCTACCCACGACCTTGAGCTAGCAGCTGTGGTTTTTGCACTGAAGCTCTGGAGACACTACCTGTATGGAGTGCAGTGCAGAATCTTCACAGACCATCAGAGTTTGAAGTACTTCTTCACTCAGAAGGATCTGAATATGAGGCAGCGCAGGTGGCTAGAGTTGGTCAAAGATTATGACTGTGAAATCCTCTACCACCCAGGTAAAGCTAATAAAGTGGCAGATGCACTGAGCAGAAAATCCTGTGCGGCACTGATGTCCTTATCATCACTGTCTCTACCACTTCAAAAGAAATAAAGAATTTTGGAGTCGAGGTAATAATGGGCAACTTTCTGCATTGACTCTAGAGTCAACCCTGCTTATAGATATACAAGGAAAGCAAGATCAAGACCCAGAAATCCAGAAGATCAAGCAGGGGATCCAAGAGGCAGAAAATTCAGAGTTTCGAGTATCAGATAGTGGCATCCTCTATCTTGGAGACCGCCTTTGCGTCCCCAATGATGAGGAACTAAGAAAGAATATTTTAGAAGAAGCCCACAGTACCCCGTACTCTATGCATCCTGGTTCTACCAAGATGTACCAAGATTTAAAGCAAAGGTTCTGGTGGTCTGGACTCAAGCGAGACGTGGCCAGATATATCAGTACCTGCTTGACCTGCCAGAGGGTCAAAGCCGAGCACCAGAGACCAGGAGGAGTTCTGCAGCCTCTTCCCATTCCAGAGTGGAAGTGGGAAGAAATATCCATGGACTTTATCACAGGTCTTCCAAGAACCACCCATGGACACGATGCAATTTGGGTGATAGTGGACAGATTGACTAAGTCTGCCCACTTCCTAGCCATCAAGTTATCGCATTCGGTAGAGCAATTAGCACAGCTGTACGTGAAAGAAGTAATCAGGCTTCACGGAGTCCCGAAGTCGATCGTTTCTGACAGAGATGGGCGATTCATCTCCCATTTTTGGAGGTGTGTTCAGGACGCCCTAGGCACCAAACTTCAGTTCAGCACAGCCTTCCATCCCCAGACAGATGGACAAACAGAGAGAGTAAATCAGATTTTAGAAGACATGCTCAGGGCTTGTGCGTTGGATTTAAGGGTAGTTGGTGCAAATTTCTGTGCTTAGCTGAGTTTGCCTACAACAATAGCTATCAGGCCACCATCAGGATGGCGCCTTATGAGGCATTGTATGGCAGGAAATGTAGATCACCCATATGTTGGCAAGAAGCTGGTGAGAGGAAGGAGATGGAGTCAGAACTAGGCAGCCAGACTGAGCTTATAGAGGAGACCACTCAGGCTATCCAGACGATCCGCCAGAGGATTGAGACTGCCCAGAGTAGACAGAAAAGTTATGCTGACACACGCCGTAGGCCACTTGAATTCCAAGTTGGAGATTCAGTATTTCTCAAGGTCGCTCCTATGAAGGGAGTGATGAGATTTGGTAAAAATGGTAAGCTAAGTCCTCGCTACATAGGACCCTACAAGATCATAAAGAGGGTTGGTAAGGTAGCATATGAGCTGGACCTACCAGAGGATATGTCAGCTATCCACAGTACCTTTCATGTCTCTATACTAAAGAAGTGTATTCACGACCCTAGCCAAGTGATTCAGCCTCAGTCAGTACAGATCCAAGAAGATCTTAGTTATGAGAGCAGACCGACACAGATAGTGGACAAGGCAGTTAAAAGATTAAGAAACAAAGAAGTGCCACTAGTGAAGGTCATCTGGCAGAATCAAAAGCATGAAGAGGCTACTTGGGAACGTGAGGACAGCATGAGAGAGAGATATCCAGAATTATTCTAAGTTCGAGGACGAACTTTTCATAAGGTATGGGGGATTGTAACGCCCCAAAATTTCCATTTTTAGTTCTTAAAGTCCTTAGAATTATTTAAAAATGGTTTAGAAATATTCTAGATATTTTTAGGGATTTTTAGAATATTTTTATGGAATTTTCCGAGTTCGTTTAGTATTTTAAAAAGGAAGAAAAAAAAAGAAAGGAAAAAAAAACCACCAAAAACCACTTAAGGGCAGCCGGTGGTTCGAACCCGCGACCAGCGCAAGACAAGGCAAGCGCGCGACCAGCCAGGCTAGGGTATCAAGCACAACAAGGGATGGAGAGAAGTATATTTAAGGGGTAGTTAGGTCGATCCGCCCCATAGGTATAAATAGATGATTAAAGAGAGAAGTTTTATTTTCTCTCAAACCCTCTCCCTCTCCCAAGTTGCGCCGACCCCTCTCCCTCTCCTCTCTTGTGCGCACGCCACACCAAGCCCTAGAGGGCCGGCCAAAGCTCTTCTCCAAGAGATATTCCTATATTCGGGATCCCCGCGACGAGAGGAACACGTAGGCGTGAAGAATTCTCCGAGATCTCAAGTTTCTCCCGAGCTCTAGACGTCAATCTTGGTTGTAAGTCCAAGATATCAATGTAAGTACTGCTCACCTGCAGTAAGAGGCGGTTTTTCCGCAAGAATTCCTCTTAAAAGTTTTTAAAAGAGATATTTCCTTTTTGTTTGAGTTTTTGCATGTGATCTTAGTTCATTATATGCATATATATGTTTGATTAAGTACCCTATGTGAGTTTAGGGTCCAAGAAAAGCTATGAGAAAAGAAAAGATAAGATAAAGATAAGAAAAGAAAAGGCCAAGGCCTTAAGAAATCCCCAAAAGTCAAGACTTAGGGATTTTAGCACGCAAGGTGCTCGAGAAAATGCCAAGGCATTTACAGATACGAAAGAAAAGAAAGAAAAGCTATTTTATTTTATAAGGCCAGTACCCGGCGTCCAAGGGCATCGTTAAAGAAATTCAGGTGTCCAATTCCAAGGTCTTGGCCCTGGTAGACCAAGGTCTGCTCTATTAGGATTGGTGGCTCGCTACCCCAACCTTTTAGGGAACGCGCATATGAGATGGTACTTACGTCTTCAGTGGATCCAAGTGATTATTATTTTCAAGTATATGCTTTAGCAAAGTTTCGAAAGTTAAAGAAAGTTTTCAAAAGTTAAAGAATAGCTAAAGTTTCAAGTTGAGCCAAGAAAAGTAAATTGAGATTTATTATTGCTTGAGTATGCATGTTTTGAGTTATACATGTTCTTAGTTTTCTTTCGAGCATATTAGCATCTCATATGATTTTCATATTGTTCTAGAAGCATGTTTGCACATTTCGAGATTTTGTGAGCTAGATAGTACTTACTAAGCTTTTTGCTTACTAGTTGCATTTCCTCTTATTGCAGATAAAGGTAAAGGCAAGCAATTCTGAAGGAAGACGACGAGGCGGTGCTGAGTAAAGTGTGTGTGGTGGCTGATTATGGAGAGATCTTTGGCACAAGACAATTTAGTTATTTAATTCACAATGTTATAGTTCATTTGAATTTCAAGTTCTTGTTTTATGGAGTTTAGCGAACATTTAAGTTTTGGATAGTTTTACATACTCAATTTCCTAGAGTAAAGATTCCATGTCATTTCTTTTAGCCTATATATTCTTATGATTGCATCGGATAAGTAGAATTGTGAGTAGTTGGAGATATTGATACTTTGTTAGAGAAATAGATGCATGTGACAAGATAGTATCAATTTCTTCTTTGAATTAAGTTTCATTGCTTAAATATGTTTAGAAAAGTTGCATTCACATTTCATAATGCTTTAGCAAGGTCATAGAACATGTATTTGGTGTTATGGATGTATAGAAGTCAAGATTGGTACAAACTTTAGTGTTAAAGTTCATATAACTTGAATAGTTTATTTTCTTCCGCAAAAGTCCAAATTTCAAGTTTATGGATTCGTTTTGATTGGCTAAACTCATTTGAAAACTGTCATAGAGTGTAGAAATGGTGTCATGATTCCATATGGCTCGAAATTATAGGTTTGGAGGAGCTGTGAAGCAACTGCCGAAACCTGAGTTTTCTGAATTCAGGCCTACCAGTCGACTGATGCAGTATCAGTCGACTGATACCCGATTGTGGTGTTGGGCGAGGCAAGCTTCAAAGTGTACCATTTGCGATCTTTTGAGATAGAAAGTGTGATATGTTATTATGCATGATTGCTTAAGTTAGAATATAATTGTTAGATGAATTTAAAAGTTTAAAAAAAAAAGATTTCCGGATTTTTAGTCATGTATCAAAAGGTGAGAAGTAGAGAGAAGTAACGATCCGTCTGAAGCAGAGAAGGCGGGTCGCTACAATTATACTTGGTTATTTGTCACAAATATAAAGTATAATAACCAAACATGTCTTTATTAATGATAGAATATAATACAAAAGGTCCCTAGTACATCATCACATAATTGGCTCTAGGGCTTCTATTAACATGACCACTAAGGGAGAGAAAGACTCGATCTTGCGGAGGGAGAGAATGACCCGATCCCGTTGAGAGAATAGCTTAATCTCTTGACTTCCGAATACTCATGGAGTTGGGGAGAGAATAAGATAAGACTCGATCTCATTGAGGGAGAGAATAACTCGGTCCCACTGAGGGAGGGGATAACTCGATCATGTTGAGGAAGAGAATTGTAGGTAGATTGCAATAATAATCAAACTTAAATTTTGATATATGACAAATGGTTAAAATTAGAGGATATGTTTGTCTAACATTGTTACTAAGTGTGCATGATTGAATGGCTTAGGACTTGATACCAGGTTGAAGCCCAGGTTGGTTAAGACATGGAGGGAAGTCCAGTCGGGTCTGTGGGACCTGACAACTAGCTGAAGTCCAAGTTGATTGAGACCCAGCATGAAGTCCAGCTGGGTCTGCAGGATCTGACAATTGGCTAAAGTCCAGATGGGACATCTTGCAGGAAGACCTAGTGGGTCGAGAAGCTGAGTAAGTCTGCAAATAATAAGGTAAGTCATTGAAGGAAAGAGATTCGGTGAGGACGAGTTTTCGGTGGGGCCGTAGGCGCAGTCCAACTTAGAACATTTCAGATAACTAAGCTAAGACCTTGACTAGATCCTGATTTTAGGAAGACATAATCTAATTAATAATCTTATTATATTTACCCTATGTATAAATGTGCTAACTCTATTTTGTAGGGTATACTTTGTTTTTGTGAATTAACTCTTTTCATATGACTTAAGTGCAAAAATCAATCTTTGATGAACAATACCTGAGGCGCCTCAGGTGGGACCTAAAGCGCATAAGTTGGGATTAGAGACACCCTAAATGATTGAGTGCACCTTCGCGCACATAAGCTCTAAGGATCTGATTTTGGCACTAGAGGTGACCCTGGATGGGACCTAAGGTGCCTCAATTTAGACTGAAGGCGCCTTAGGTGATGATGAAAGCACCCCCAATTGGATAAGCTATAACGACTGTGCATGGATTAGATTTCCATATTAAAAACGCCCTAGTTGGGAACTAAGACACCCTTAATAGCCTATAAAAGGAATCTTCGAGCAGCTTTCATAATATAACTTTCCTACGAGCTAAGACGATCATTCTATGACTTTGCCTTCATATTGCAGCCCTACTACTACTCGACTATGCCCGATCGCTGTCGAAAGACTGACACCAATATTCGAGCACATCCGGATTACTACACTTGCGTCAGTGACTTTTAATTATTGTTTATTATTACTGTCTATAGGAAGTATAGGGTTGTTACACTTCCTATTTATTTGTATTTGGTTACTCTTCCAAAGGTTTATCGGAAGAATATTTTAGTGAATTGTCCATCGGAAAGGTCCAACAGACCTAAGCCTTGGAGTAGGAGTCATCGAAGATTCCGAACTAAGTAAATCTTAGTGTTCCTGTATTTGTCTCTTTTCGTAATTCACTTTATTTTCTGCTGCACATTGATTCTTAAAAAGATAGATTTTAAAAGACATGTAATTTCCTCCTTCTCATGTGTAATGATCCTACTTGAACAACTTGATCGGTGACTATGTTCGCTTGGGAGAGAATAATATACTTGGCTGCACGACTCCCGAATACCCAAAGAGTTGAAGAGAGAATAGCTCAATCCACGATTATATCTGAGTTAGGAGAGAATAATAAAGTTAATCTCACAACTCCTAAATATACGTGGAGTCGAAGAGAAAATAACTCGATGTGCAACTATGCCCGAGTCAGGAGAGAAAAACAAACTCGATATCATGACTCAAAAATACCATAAAATCGGAAAGAGAATAGCTCGTTCCATGACTATGTCCGCATCAGGAGAGAATAATATGCTTGACCTCACGACTCTCGAATACCTATAGAGTCGGAGAGAGAATAGTTCGATCTGTGACAATATTCAAGTTGGAAGAGAATAATAAAGTCGATCTCACGACTCCTGTGTATTCGTGGAGTTAGAGAGAGAATAGGGTGATTATATCTAAGCCAGAAGAAAATAATAAAGTCGATCTCACGACTCCCAAATGCCTGTGGAGTTAGAGAGAGAATAGCTTGATCCACAACTATATCTGAGTTAGGAGAGAATAACTCGATCTACAACTATGTACAAGTCGAGAGATGGAAATCTGACCAATGGGACACTGAAGGAGATCTAGGTCAACATATACATCATCTTCGATCTCTACCTCGATTATGTCCTAATCGGGGGAGATTGGATCCTGAAAAGGACACAATCATACGACATGTGCTCCTTGTGCGAAGGTGAGGTTGTTGCCACAGTCAAGATCTCGACCCCGACTATGTTAGAGTTGAGGGAGTTTGGGCCCTAAAAAGGACATGGAGATATGTTACGCGCTCTACCATTGGTGTGAAGGGGAAGTTGTTATAGTAGTTAAGATCTTGACCCTGACTATGTCCGAGTCAAGGGAGTTTGGGCTTTGAAAGGGCATCCACTGATAGAGGTCGCTAGTGCGAGACCAAGAGAAATAGTCGATGGCCCCTATACAGTGACTGAAAATTTCTAGAGGCATTTTTAAGGAGATAAGCATTAAGTTTATCATTTATGAATGAATAATAACAATACTAAGGATTAAGGGTTAGACACTATGAATGAGTTTAAAGAAAATAATTTACTTTTTTAGAGATGTAAAGGTTGGTGCAATCGACCCAAGTTTGATAGAATAGATCATTGGTTTTGATGTGTGCGTCAATATGATTAAGTTAGGTTTTCATATTGGTTTGATGTGTGTGTTTGAGTCTTACAGGACTTGATGAACCACACATGAGAAACAACGGGCATCCGAGGGATGAGAGAAGGAAGAGGACTTCAAAGGGCGAGCCAAGGAAGTAGAATTCAAAGGCATATGCGAAGGATGGCATGGAGACAAGCTGTGAGCTTGTGTGCACATCCGAGGGACGAGAGCTGAAGGAAGAGAACTTCAAGGGGCAAGCCAAGGAAGTGGACTTCAAGGCATATGTGAAGGATGGACTCCGGAGAGGTTGTGAGTGAGTTTGTAAGCTGGGCAGTCGACTGGCAAGGGAAGCAATCGACTGGCAGCGTTAAGAGGAAACTCACAGAAAGATCAGTCGACTGGTCTGGGTACCAATCGATTGGTCTGTTCAAAATTGAGCCGTTAGGTTAACTGTTAACTGGACACCAGTTGCTGGTCCTGGTGGTAGTTGATTGGTGTCGTAGCTGAGCTATTTTGTTAACAACTCTCCCCTCTATTTAAGAGGAAGCTTTGGGGTATGAAGAGATTACGAATTGTGATTGAAAAATCCTCTTCTAAGTGCCCAAAGCTTACTCTTTTCCTCATACTCTTAGTTTCATCTTGTAAAAGAGGAATAGATCATCTTGCGAGAGGTTCTCCACCTTCAAGCTTGATTGAAAAGGAGAAGAGCATAGTGGAGCTTGATTGTGTGGGATGGATCTTGGATTACTTCTCTCAAGGAGATGGAGACTAAGTAAATCAAGGGAGTTAGCATTATCTTAATTCTTAATCATTTTTTACTATCTTTCTCTTGTGCTTTGGCTAATATTTTGTAGACAACATTCAAGAATAGCTATTCACCCCCTCTAGATAGCTGCAAAGGTTCCAACAGTAAAGACTGTATTTTTACTTTTTGATACATCAAGGAAACCAATAGAAATACCCCTGATATCCTAGGTCATCATGAAAAAACATTTGATCTAAGAAAGAGGACGAGTAGTAGCCTCATGGTTTGAATGGGTGAGAATCATTTTGCTAGCGAGCAAGTTCGTTAGTAACTTTTAGCGTCAAGTTCGTCCACAATGAGAAAAACCTAATTTAAGAGATCCAGTAATCTTTTCGTCTTGTAAAATCAAAATATAAAATACTCATCTTGAATGTGTGACTCTTCAAAGTCGAATATTCGTCGGCAGTTGGTGTTGATTGTGTTCACCAATCCGACAGTACAATCATGGGGACTGGGATAGAGAATGAATTGATCCGAATGAGGGTTAGGCTGATGATGACAAAGGACATCCAAGGTAGATGGAGAGGACAACAAAAACTTGGTTGCTTTTATAACCTTGAGATAGTGTCTTGACATTTAAGAGTAATATCAGGCCTTGAGCTGTAAAACCTGTTTGAGCAATCTATGGTCCGGTGTGACCATGTGTTTTGATGTTTGGGTAAAGGGGTTAAGTTAGGTTCACCCTTGTATCTAATATGTGTATTTGAGTGTGCAGGTTTGCAGGATACACATAGACTTAGATGGACGTCTTCGGGTCCGGTGAAGGATGGCATGGGGAGACGAGCCGTGAGCTTGCATGCATCCGAGGGACCGTGGACAAATTAGGAATGATGAGCCGAGGGAAGCGCACTTCAAGGCATATGCGAAGGATGACATGGGGAGATGAGTCATGGGCTTGCATGCATCTGAGAGACAAGAGCCAATGTCGAAGAAGGCTTGAAGGTAACAGGTCGAGGCTGTTGGATGAAGAGTCAGCTAAGTCGTGAGGATTCGAGTGCTGAGAGAATTATACTCGGGAAGGGAAATCCTAGGGTTTGAGTGCTAAGAGAATTGTACTCGGGAAGGAAAACCTTAGGTGGCAGTCGACTCATGCTTGGATCAGTCGACTGATGAAGAACACAGAAAGATCAGTCGACAGGTGTCGACCAGAATTTGAATCGTTAGGCTGTGACATTCAAATTCACGAGGACCAGTCGACTGGTGTTAACACCAGTCGACTGGTAACGGTCAGAATAGTATCGAGCATTATTTAAGAGGGCTCATTTTTGGCTGAGTTTCCTTGGCGAAACAAGCTTGGGTAAAGCCTGTTAGTAGCCTACAAGTGCTCAGAGGTTGTCAAGGGATTGTGGCGAGGTTTCTCCACTCACAAGGAGTGGCAAGAGCTAGCTAAAGGTGTTCCGGGGAGTCATCCACCGACGGATCGGGATTGTCCACCTTACGGACAGAGTAGGAGTCTTATCTCCAAACCACGTAAATCGGTTTGTCTTCTTAGTTGTTAGGTTTGTTATTTGTTATTCCGCTTGCGCACTAACAACATGTAGGAAGAAAATTGCAATCGAAGTGGGTGATCGGCTATTCACCCCCTCTAGTCGTACGTCAAGATCCTAACAAGTGGTATCAGAGCGAGGTTCGCTCTTGTTGGAATAATCGCTAAAAGAGCAAAGGTGCTAGAGGAAGATGGATTCAGAAGGTCTACTTGGATGGGATAATCAGATCCCACTTCCATAGGATCGAGATGACTTCGATTATTGGAGGAAGCAGTTAGAGACGTGGTTCCAAATGGATTGGGACCATTGGACCGCATTGGAGGTTCCATTTGAAGTTCCAACGGACAAGAAGGGAAAACACCTCCAACCTCGGTATTGGACCAAGGATCAAAAGGAGGAAGCGGAGGTGGATAATGTTGAGGTAATCTGTGGTCCGGAGTGACCAAGTGTTTTGATGTATGGGCAAGGGTTTAAGTTAGATTTACCCTTGTGTTCTTATATGTGTATGTTGAGTGTGCAGGTTGTACAGGTTACACAAATGGACTTGACTGGGCGGCCTCAGTACGGTGAAGGGTGGCATGGAGACAAGCTGGAGGCTTGTGTGCACTCGAGGGACCTTGAAGAGCAGGGACGATAAGCTTGTAGGACCGGTGTCGTCGATAGAGGAGGGGGTGAATATCGACCGTTCGAAATCTTTCGGAAATCTTTGTTCGTAAAACTATTCAGATCGTTAGTGCAGCGGAAGAATAAAAACAAAACGACCACAGGTACACAGCGGATTTTACTTGGTTCCCGACCCCCCAGGGTCAGTACATCCAAGGCCTATGCACGGGAACGCCCGTCCACTATTGGTCTCCTTTCCGGACTTTCCGGAGGCGGAGAAACCCGACTTACAGTGCAATATTACAATCAAAAATATGGAAAGTTAAAGTACAGTAATTAAAAAGCAAACCAATGATAAAAAGTATGAAGCTCGGCCGATCTGGACCTCCGAAGTGCCGCGCACCTCCTCCTGGAGCCTCCCGGTCGTAGAGCCTTGTTTCTAGCGTGTTGTCGTCGGTCGGAATGATCAGAATCGCTCTGGAATGTTGTGTCTGAAGCTGACGGGTCGAAGCCCCTTATATAGGCCTCCTGGGGGCGCCCTGGACGCTGGGGGCGCCCCGGAAGACTCGGTCAAACCTTATCCTTGCACCTACCTCGCCGCAGGTGATAAGATCTTTGACCAGGGCGCCTTGGACCTCCGGGGCACCCTCATGATGGCTTATCTGTGTTTTGGGTTCGAAACTGCACATACAGCTTTGAACCAGGGCGCCCCGGACACTCAGGGCGCCTCGCTTGACATCTGTTCTGCCTGCTTCACATTTACTGCAGTTTTACACTTGACTCAGGGCGCCCTGGCTGTTCAGGGCGCCCTGGTTGGTGAGGGCGCCCTCCTTGATGGGGGCGCCCTCCTTAAAGCCTTCAAATGGGTTTTTGAGCTTGCTTTGTCTTCGG
Organism: Boesenbergia rotunda; assembly: GCA_024364735.1. Taxonomy (NCBI): domain Eukaryota; kingdom Viridiplantae; phylum Streptophyta; class Magnoliopsida; order Zingiberales; family Zingiberaceae; genus Boesenbergia; species Boesenbergia rotunda. The sequence goes on along the minus strand of JAGFNQ010003157.1, from coordinate 724,628 downwards.
TTCTTGTTACCTGCAAGATACACAAACACAAAGCATATATACATATAATATTAGGCTTAAGGACTTGGTTCGGACTTCGGATTTGCATGAAACCCTAGGTCAAACCGGCACAAGTTCCCATCCCCGAGAACTCGCCCTTCACCTACTCCTTTCAGGAGACGGTTGCCACCCAGTCCTTCGGATGGACTTTTACTTAGCCTCCGATTACTCCGGATCTCGAGACGCCCGAACCCCGACCCGTCTCTACTCCTGTCCTTAGTCATCGCTCAGCTAAGTTGCTTAGTCCCTCGGACCAAGTCTTCATTTCCTAGCAGTCCTTCGCCAGGTGCCTAGCAACCCTTCGCTAGGTCTTTGTTACCAAGCGGTCCTTCGCCTGGTGCCTAGCAATCCTTCGCTAGGTCTTCTATGCCTAGCAGCCCTTCGCTAGGTGCCTAGCAGCCCTTCGCTAGGTCTTCTATGCCTAGCAGTCCTTCACTAGGTGCCTAGCAGCCCTTCGCTAGGTCTTAGGGTTACGATTCCTAGCAGCCCTTCGCTAGGTGCCTAGCAGCCCTTCGCTAGGTCTTTAGGGTTCCGATGCCTAGATTAACTAGGACTTTCCTTCAACTAAGGTTACTTCTCTTTTGCTCCCCTTTGTCTGTTCAATATATCACTGACTTAAGTGAATTGTCAAACATTAAAACACTTAAAGAGGAACATCATTGATGCAACTTGCACCAACAATCTCCCCCTTTTTGATGTTTGACAATAACTTAAGTTAGATTGGTTTAAAGGGGCTAACTTACTGTCCTTGGGGTAAAAATGATCAAAAAAATGATATAAGTTTTAAAACTACATTTTTGATCTTTGGGGAAAATATTTCTAACTTAAGCACACACCTCTCCCCCTTTGTCATATATCAAAAAACAAAAGAAAATACTTGCACCAACATTGAAAACCTTTGGTTCTTTGTGAAAATACTTAGTGCAAAATTTTGAAAGCATTGTATTTTGAAAGATATATTGCAATTTTTGAAAAAAAATTGAAAAAGATGCTATGCGCTTTGAAAAGTACTAGTACTTTAAAAAATTATATAATTTTTGAAAAATATAAGTACCTTTGAAAATATATTGAATTTTTTGAATAATTAAGTACTTTTGGAAAATGCATAACTTTCGAAAGAATGTTTGGCTTTGAAAGACATAAGTACTTTTGAAAACATAATATTTGACTTCACTTGGTTAATTTTCCAGTCTGACACTATCCTGAGAACCCTTGTTGACTACAAGGACAATTTCCTAAGTGTCCTGGAAGTTTTCTGTAAAATACGGCGATTCAAAAATCCGGATCAGAAAATTTTTCAGGATTTTTCTGGATTAAGTCTAGGGTTTCCGACCCTTTAGGCGAAGTTTCGGGGAGTGAGATGGAATAAAATTATACACTTTGAGGGCTTAAGGGCTAGTAAAGCAAACTAGTGGAGTTAAATGTTAAAAATCAGAAATCATAATGGTTTATTGTGAAATGGGAAAGCGTTAGGGGCTTTTCTACAAAAAGACCCCCTTTTTATTTGTTGTTTCCCGAGCCCTAGCCGCTGCCAAGACCCGCAGGGCCGACTCCTCTTCTCCTCATCCGCGAGCCGCAGCCACAGCCAGGCGCCGCCTGCTCTTCCTCTCCTCCACTTGCGTGGAGCTTGATCCCTCTCCCCCTCCTCTCCGTTCCCTGCGAGCGAGATCCAACGTCAACCCCTTCATCGTGGGCACAGAGGAACCAAAGCCGCTTGAAGCGACTTCCTTCTTCTCTTCCGAGGATTCCATTCCCCATTGTTCCTGTGCGATTAGCTCGACGCAGCCACCGATAGCAAAGGGGTTGATCCTCTCTTATCCTTCGCAACCCTTGAGGGCTAGGTCTGGGTCGAAATAGAGTCATCGCAGTGACACTAGGTATGATTTTGGTTTATTTCAGACGAATTTGGGATGTTTTGATATTTTCCTTGAGTGTGCCAACTGAAGTTGCTTCAATCTTCTTGGATTGCATTGATTTGGTCCCTGTGATAGAACCGTCGTGGTCTAATCCAAGGTCATCTGCTTTCACATGGCAGATTTGGAGCTAGCGATCAAGGTCAACTGGAGAGGGGGATTTTGTGTCTGTGAACTTTGGGAGGCTGCTGCCGTGAGCTTCTTGGTAGGTTTGTTTTTGATGTGGATCTGTTGGAGTAGTATAGCTAATAAGGTTAATTATTTGATGAACAGTTAAACACATGGGCTGATCAGATTTAGGATTATAATTGCAGAATTGTTTTAGAAACTATGTAGATTGTATATTGATTGGGATTGATTGTTGTGGATTCATTGGGTTGTTCTGAGGTTGCTATCCTGTGGTTCTACCTTGATTTTTACTTGGAATTGTTGTTTTCCCTTCTTCGGATTTGTTCTTGTGTTCTTGAATTATAGTGTGATGGTGTCTGGTTGGATTTGGATTTGAGTAAATGGTTTTAGCAATCTGTTTATAGGTTTAGAACTGAACATGATCAGATAGATGTTGTTAATCTACCTTGATTATATTTTGGATTTTGGCAGCAGTTTAGTGAAGTTTTGATACTAAAAGAAAACACGTAGTATAAGAATGTATGTTGTTTACTGTGAATTACCCATGTTGTTGAGATCAAATGGAATAGTAGGTAAAGTTTTGGATGTGCTTATGAGAGCTTAATTTAGTATTGTTTGGGTGAGGATGATTTGGGGTAAAGACCACCCTTGATCTATTGTAATTGGGTGTTTGATTTGATGATGAAATGTAAATTGGGAAAGGTGGTGGATCACAATTGAGTTGACCACTTAGGTTAAACTTAGGCTAAACTTAAATGTGAAATCTAATCCTAAACAGACGTGGGTTAATCATTTAATTAGATGTAATTAAATGAAATGAGATGATTAGGATAACCCTAAATCGGTTTAGGGGTTTTGTTTAGCTATTTAATCATTGTATGATAGCTAAAACTATGTCCTTCGATACAGGGCATTGATTTGGATTTCTCGGTGTTGATTTTGGACGGGAGGTTCTCCCTCGATACGGACTCTATTTTGAGGCGGGTACCCTTTGACTTATCTTTTAGATATTGTCATATTGCTATGCATGGTTGGTTATAGATAGCAGTAAGATTATACGCTAGCCTTGTTTATTATGCCTGTTTTGGATACTTATTAGTTATCCCTGAGTTATTATGCATGTTCTGGATACTTGTTAGTTATCCCTGAGTTATTATGCCTGTTCTGGATACATGTTAGTTATCCCTGAGTTATTATGCTGTTAGTTCCTTACAGTCTCAGGTATGTGTATCTATCATACACCATCCTTGCACTGTTGCATGCCGGCGATCAGCGACTCCCTTGTGGTTGAGCCTAATCATCTTCCGATACATGATATGCACGCACGGCCACTCATGGGTTAGTGGATACCGTAGATGTGTGCATTTGCCTTGTATTGCTCCGTTCGGCCACTATGAGGAGGGTGAGCGCGGGCGTGGTAGCAGCCAGGGGTCCCTTCTCGTACTGAGTCACGAGGAGATGAGAGCGGAGCTCCCTCATATATACATGGGGTAGGGGGGTGGTCCTCCGCCAGCATCCTGTCCACCCGGTCACTCAGGAGCAGTGATGGCAAGGTGCGTACAGTTTGTCACAGCTCTACCCACGCGGACGTCGTGGACGATATCCTGACTGGGACTAGGGGGTGACACATGTCATTGCACCATGTGCATACTTTGCATCGTGCATTGTTTGCTGCACTTGATTCTTGCACTTGTTTAACATGCATATTCTGGAGACTTGTTATTTGAGATTATATGTCTAACGATATTCCCTTGGTACTTATTATCCTCTTTTCAGGTTAGCTGGATTCTGGTATGTATCTACCTCAGTATTTCCAATACTAGTTTTTTTTCATATTGTTGATATGAGACTGTATTAACGTAGATGCTTATTGTTAATATAACATACTATGCATATCTGCTGGGTATTCGCTGAGTTATGGACTCACCCCGTTGCCATATATTTGTATTTCAGGTTGAGATACTTGGAGTCGCCAGAAGAGCCCAGCAGCCAGTCCCTACCCATCGCGACGGGGGTTGATATATCTTTATTTCGTTTTGTACTTAGTAGTGTCTATTTGTATATTTACTTATTAGACTTGTATATGTCTTGGGAGTGTTGTCGTGTGCCCTAAGGGGTTTTTGTATTGGTTGATTCGACGTAAGTCGGACCGGTCCGCAGTCAGGTATGATTTACTTAGTTATCTTGTGCATTTGTGTCGTGTCTATATATATTTTGAGGCCTGAGGCCAAATATAACTGCGTGGTATTGTTATATTATGGTGTGTATGTGTAAATTGTCCGCCGGACAGGGGAGGTGTTGTCCGATTTTATATTGGAACAGCGGCTCCTGGGTCTCGGGGCGTGACATTTTCCAACCCAAGTAAATATTATGTAAAATTTCATAAGTCACAGAATAATATGATGAAAAATGTAAAGATTTTAAAGTGATAGTACTTGATTTGGTTTGTCTTTTAGTCTGACACAATCATAGGAAACCTTGTTGACTACAAGGACATTTTCCTAAGTGTCCTGGAAGATTTTCCAAACTCAAGATATTATTTCAAATTGAAAAAAAAACAGATGAACTTTTGAAAATAATAGTAATTTTTGAAAATTGATACTATTTTGAAAGAATACTTATGTTTTCAACAGGATTTGAAAATACCGCTCATGAAAACATTTGAAATATTCAATAATTCTTTTAATTTGATCTCCCCCTAAACTTGACCTAGTCCTGGGAAGCTTGTTGACCACAAGTACTCTTCCTCTAAGTCTTAAGGTTTGATTCAGATTAAGAAGAATTATTTTAAGAAAAATGGATAATTAAAAAACTTTTTATGAAATTCTTGAAGATCATAAAGTGGACCTTTCCTCTGTGTCTTTAGGGTTTATCAAAGTCAAAGAACCGATAATTTTTAAGTAGATAGATTTTGAAGCCACAATTTGGAAAGAAGATAATTTTGAAAACATATGTAATGCAAATTAAGGTGCAGTTTTCGAAAAATATTTTTAATAAAAAGAACAAAACACTCCCCCTGCATCCAACACCGTTGGACTATCTAAGTGCCTTAAGGAACTTTAGTGTTGTCCTAAGAGGCTTGTGTCTAATTGTGTAAGTCAAACAATTTTTGAAAAGATATAATTTTGAAAAACATATAATATGCATATTCAACCAAACAAGCATGAATTCCATAAAAACATTATTATGTTGAAGCACTATTTTGAAAATATATTTTTAGAAAAATATTCTAATGATTTTGAAAAATAATTTTGAAAAATATTTTTCAATTTATTAGTCCTTAACATCTCACCCATTTTAGATGTATCAATACAACAAGCATGATTGCCTTATAAGTGTATTGTGAGATGCTTGAATCATTTTTCTTTAATTTATTTTTCAATTCTAAGATTTAATTGAAGCTTGTGTTAGATTTGAATTTGACAAGAAGTAACTTGAATTTGAATTTCAAAAATTAGCTTCCAGGTCTTGGCGAGGCACTAGGCCTTCTTTGGCCGTAGCCTTATGGGATCATCCACCCTTTCCTTGACAAAGCCTTTTAATGAAATTTCATTTTCAAGATTACTTTTTGAAAAATTCTGGTCTAACTAGTTTGAGTTTTGGATCGGTAGCTTCGGCTAGTTTCACCAGTCTAAAGAGACCAAGTATACTTGATCTTATTAGAGTTGGCTTCCCTAACGTACTATCATCTCACCGCCACCCAATACTAGGTTGATCAAGTTTCAATTATTTTTTTTCCTATAACCGTTCTAATATATGCATAAAGATTAAATATGAATGACATGTCAAAAAAGAAGTATCAGATGCATGACATGTCAATTATGCATGAGTCAAACAAGTCCAAAGCATTTTAGTTAAGTTTCTAAAAATGTATCAAATTCCAGATTTGATACATGTCGTGTGAACCCGCGAATATGCCAACCCATTTTGACATATTTAGTGTTATTAATTTTAATTGTTACAGTTTGCGTAAAATTTTATTTTAGTTTGAGTTTAAGTTATTTAAGATTTGAAGTTGAGTTAATTGAAGTTTGAATTAATTTGAAAATTAATTAATTAAGATTGAATTGATTTGAATCAATTAAAGTTGAATTTATTTGAAGTAGATTGAATTGATTAGCTTTATTTGAATTAAATTGATTTAACTGACTTAAAATTTTAATTGAATTGAATTTAATTCAAATTTAATTTAATTTGAATTTAATTTAATTTAATTCGAATTTAATTTAATTTGAATTTAATTGAATTATTTGAATTAATTCGAATTTAATTGAATTAAATTAGGATTTAATTTAAATTAATTTGAATTTAATTAGGATTTAATTTGAATTAATTTGGATTTAATTAGGATTTAATTTGAATTAATTTGAATTTAATTTGTATTAATTTGAATTTAATTAGGATTTAATTTGAATTAATTTGAATTTAATTAGGATTTAATTTGAATTAATTTGGATTTAATTAGGATTTAATTTGAATTAATTTGAATTTAATTAGGATTTAATTTGAATTAATTTGGATTTAATTAGGATTTAATTTGAATTAATTTGAATTTAATTGAATTATTTAAATTAATTCGAATTTAATTGAATTATTTGAATTAATTCGAATTTAATTGAATTATTTGAATTAATTCGAATTTAATTGAATTATTTGAATTAATTCGAATTTAATTGAATTAATTTGAATTAAATTAGGATTTAATTTAATTGAATTATTTGAATTAATTCGAATTTGAATAAATTTGAATTATTTAAGTTTTAATTTTTAATTTGAATTATTAAGAATTAATTAATTTGAATTTGAATTATTAGTTTAAATTTGAATTTGAATTTAATTTAAATTTGAATTTCAAATTTAATTTAAATTTGAATTTTGTTTGGATTTAATTTGGATTTAATTTGAATTAAGGTTATAATGATTAATTAATAATTGTGGGTTTAAATTTATCATTTTCATTATTTCGAAAATTTCTTCTTCATCTTTATCTTTCTTTTCATGTTTTTCTAATAATTTTGATTTATTTGAATTTTTGTAATTTTTATTGATTATGGCCTTTATCTTAGATAGTTTCATATCCTCCTTAGGATTAGATTTTTAAATATCCTTACAGTAGGTGGAGTAATTTGGGCCACTAATTAAGGTTTTGTAATAATCTTCAGTATTATCTATAATTAAATTATTATCTAGGAGAAAATTATCCTCAGATATATTTTCAACATTAATCGTTAGATTATCTTTAAGATTTTCAGAATTAATTTTTGAATTAATCTTGGGATTTTCGAATTTGAATTCCGAATTATCCTTAAGATTTTCGAATTTGAATTCAAATTTATCCTTAGGTTTAATTTTATCTGATTTAAAATTATCAGACTTAATATTCAGTATTGATTTTATCAGGATAATTATCAGAATTAATTTCATCAGAATAATTGTCAGAATTAATTTTATCAGAATAATTATCAGAATTAATTCCATCAGAATAATTATCAGAATTAATTTTATCAATTTCTGAATTGATATTTTGAATTAAACAATTAATTTCAGATATTTTAGTCATATCTGCATTTTCTAATTTGACATGTAAGATATTAATTTTATTGTGCAGGTAATCTAATTTATCAGGAAAATTAACTAAGTTATCATAAGATAATGCAGGAATTTGTAAAGTTTTTGGAACATAAATTTTTCGTACCTTTGCCGGACATTTGTTTTTGTAATGCCCGTATTTTTCGCACTTGAAGCATCTGATATGACTTTTGTCCCTCCGGTTTCCTGCGCTGGTGCCTCCTTTGCCGCCGGTGATGAACGATTTTTACGAGTAGGGCACTGATTTTTATAGTGCCCTCTCTCCCTGCATAATAATATGCAACTTAAAATTTGACATAAAAAAATTATACCTGATTCACCCCTGGGCTCCCCCTCAACTCCTGGCGTCGTTGCTCCGTCGGCGGTTAGTCCGGTGAAGAGCGGCTCGGCTCTGATACCACTTGTAGGACCGGTGCCGTCGATAGAGGGGGGGTGAATATCGACCGTTCGAAATCTTTCGGAAATCTTTGTTCGTAAAACTATTCAGATCGTTAGTGCAGCGGAAGAATAAAAACAAAACGACCACAGGTACACAGCGGATTTTACTTGGTTCCCGACCCCCCAGGGTCAGTACATCCAAGGCCTATGCACGGGAACGCCCGTCCACTATTGGTCTCCTTTCCGGACTTTCCGGAGGCGGAGAAACCCGACTTACAGTGCAATATTACAATCAAAAATATGGAAAGTTAAAGTACAGTAATTAAAAAGCAAACCAACGATAAAAAGTATGAAGCTCGGCCGATCTGGACCTCCGAAGTGCCGCGCACCTCCTCCTGGAGCCTCCCGGTCGTAGAGCCTTGTTTCTAGCGTGTTGTCGTCGGTCGGAATGATCAGAATCGCTCTGGAATGTTGTGTCTGAAGCTGAGGGGTCGAAGCCCCTTATATAGGCCTCCTGGGGGCGCCCTGGACGCTGGGGGCGCCCCGGAAGACTCGGTCAAACCTTATCCTTGCGCCTACCTCGCCGCAGGTGATAAGATCTTTGACCAGGGCGCCTTGGACCTCCGGGGCGCCCTCATGATGGCTTATCTGTGTTTTGGGTTCGAAACTGCACATACAGCTTTGAACCAGGGCGCCCCGGACACTCAGGGCGCCTCGCTTGACACCTGTTCTGCCTGCTTCACGTTTACTGCAGTTTTACACTTGACTCAGGGCGCCCTGGCTGTTCAGGGCGCCCTGGTTGGTGAGGGCGCCCTCCTTGATGGGGGCGCCCTCCTTAAAGCCTTCAAATGGGTTTTTGAGCTTGCTTTGTCTCCGGTTCTTGTTACCTGCAAGATACACAAACACAAAGCATATATACATATAATATTAGGCTTAAGGACTTGGTTCGGACTTCGGATTTGCACGAAACCCTAGGTCGAACCGGCACAAGTTCCCATCCCCGAGAACTCGCCCTTCACCTACTCCTTTCAGGAGACGGTTGCCACCCAGTCCTTCGGATGGACTTTTACTTAGCCTCCGATTACTCCGGATCTCGAGACGCCCGAACCCCGACCCGTCTCTACTCCTGTCCTTAGTCATCGCTCAGCTAAGTTGCTTAGTCCCTCGGACCAAGTCTTCATTTCCTAGCAGTCCTTCGCCAGGTGCCTAGCAACCCTTCGCTAGGTCTTTGTTACCAAGCGGTCCTTCGCCTGGTGCCTAGCAATCCTTCGCTAGGTCTTCTATGCCTAGCAGCCCTTCGCTAGGTGCCTAGCAGCCCTTCGCTAGGTCTTCTATGCCTAGTAGTCCTTCACTAGGTGCCTAGCAGCCCTTCGCTAGGTCTTAGGGTTACGATTCCTAGCAGCCCTTCGCTAGGTGCCTAGCA